>JARJDX010102811.1:0-12429 GCA_030264735.1 Gymnusa sp. GC000175
CAAGAGGTTTCTTAGACAAGTGATCATGTTTTGTGAAAAAGTGTCGCAATAGTTTACTGGGAACCATAGCTTCATTTGATAAAACCAAACCACACACAATACATTTAGGTCTGGGAATAAATTTAACACCACACCTCGTAAATCCCATTTTTAAATAACTGTCTTGATATAAAAGAGTTTTTTTGCATTTTTCTTAATGCAACATTGATACGAGAACTAATTGATTTTGTTTCTGGTGTTTCAATCGTGCTTGTTTGTTGTTAAAAGTAAAAAATAATTAAATCTTCACTAACAGACCTCTCAAGTTTTGATGATTTACTAGTGCTAATTTATTCGTTAGCTTTGCTACAAGTACCAAGTACCACTACTTCTTGATCATTAGAATCTTCATATTTTCTTTTTTTAATAAAAAAAATTATTCATGATATTGAACGACACAATTAACTTCAATATTTTATTGAAAAATTCAAGTTAATAATTAAAAAAGAAAAATATTTGTATACGATGCTTTTTTATTGTTGTCGGAGCATATAACAATAATAATCCAATAATAATTATTTAAAAATTTCGCGGCACCCGCTTTGCGAACCACTGCCCTAGACCCTAGGGTACACGGTCATTCTAAAAATGTTGTGTCTAAAACATTAAATATGAAAATATATTTTTAAGTAGGATATAGAAGGTAGTCTCCTAAATTAGGAGTCCTAATGAATGAAACATTTGAACCATAGATTTGATAGAAAAATATAACCAATAATCAAGGTCGTTCCATCTTCAAATAAGTCAACCAAATATAATTAACATTTGAGGTTGAATTAAAAAAATACGTTTTAAATGAAGTGGCACCGAACCGATGTTGCAGTTTTAATGCATTTGTTTCATAAACTCTTACTTCCACCATTTTTTTACCCTATATGGTATATGGACTCTAATACTCGGTCAAGGTATTCAGCCTTAAGAATGCTCCCTGCAATGGTGAGCGAAACGGTATTTTAGAAAGGAGCTTATGTCCGTAGTAGGTAAAATAAGGTAATAACGCGCTAAAATCTTTAAACGGTCTACATTATACAAATAAGTATTTAATTTTTTTTACTTAATATGTAAGGGTGAGGGCTGGGGTTGTAAAGTGGACCAAAGCAAAGGTATTCCTGTGCCAATTAATGCCGATAAGTATAAGTTTTTAAGTGCCATTTTTGTTCTACGGAAAGAGGCAAGGGCTCTAAAATGGGTAAATCGTCCAATTATAAAAGCATAAAATCCTATGTTTCAATTTTTGAGTTTGGGTCTTTAAAACATGTGTTTCCATCAAAAATCGAAAGTCGAAATTGTTCACGTCTACTAATCCTTTCCGCTACTTTTACCTAGAAGGGGGAAGTGGAAAATAATAAGCGACCTTAAATTTTTCTTGATTTTTGAAATTTCATGCTTTATTGCCGTATCTAATTATTTTGAAACAAAACAAACGACCAAAGAAATAATTTCACCAACACTCCACATGCCAAAAAGGGATTAAAGAACCACCATTTTAGGGGCGAGTGTTTTTTTTTCACTTAACTAGAGCCCGGAAAATGAATCCAAGACCATGTGAATTAATACTTGGTACTCTATGATTTAGCAAGTCTTTAATGATTTATGATTCATTTATAATTGTCCAGAGTAAAACCTCCATTAGCCATTCCACGATTATCTGAATTTTTGATTATCCGGATTAAATAAACTGTATATCAAGAACTGTATATCCAAACAGCTTTTAAGTGCTTAGATGTTAGTTGATATCAGATGGTTTTGTACACAAACGTTGCATGTTTTTTGCATGTTATATTTCAATAAAAAAATGTTAGTCCAGATAATGAAGGTTCTTCTGTATATAAATAACCCGACAAGAAAATTTTTATTAAATATTTTTTTTACTTTAGAGTATTTTAGAAAAAAGTACTGTCTTTCTACAAAATTATTTTTACTATATTTTACTTTATTCAATATTTTTGTTTTCAATACGCAGTATTGTAGAGACTAAAAATTAAATAAAATTTACATATAAAACCAATTTAAATATTTATTTTTTTTTAAATTTAAATATTTTTATTGAAGTACACATTTTGTATTTAATTGCTCATTAAGATGAAAGAAAACTTATAAATTTCCATAATAAAACGAAAGTTTTCTGAAGCAATGTATAGAACTTATTAAAAGTAATAAAACAAAATTTGCATTTAATAACGATTTTATAATTTGCATATTCAATCACCACCGTTAATGTTCAAAGCAAGATATGAATTGATTATGTATTACTCCTATGTGATTATATCAGTTAATCTAAATTAACTGGTTGGAGTTTATCATCAATTTGTGTTACAAATTGTTATAATCCTCTGCTATCACAACTCATTGGAGTAAAACCATTTGATTGAAAACCAAATTATAGACATTAGGCCAACAAATCACATTTATATTAATAAAGTGTGTTTACAATGCATGGTTATCAGAAATGGTTTGTTATTTGTTTGAATTCTATCCCTTACTGGATGTCGACGTAGCAAGGTTCTTGTGTCATGTAAATTTTGAAATATGTGAATGAGTGTTAGAGCTTGTTAATCTAGATTCTAGACTATAAATTCGCATCCGCCTTTTAGGAGTATCACTAATTTTTACAAATGGCAAACGATATTTTTGGAATCGAAACATAGTGTATTTTGTAGAGAACACCCCAGTAGTTCAGCGGTGGAAGCTACTGGGCTGCTGTTTTATCAACAATATCTTTCTACTTTAATTATAAAACTACAATTTTATTTCTATTAACATTGGAATCGTACCATAATAAGAATTTGATAGCAATTCTAATTTGTCACCCAACATCAACTTGCCGCGATAATTTTTAGTTAGAAATTGAATTGGTTATGAAAATGGTGTTTTTAAGTACATATTATGATTGATGAATAAAAATTATCAGAATGCGTTGAACAATCACTAGTTATGATAATCAAAATTTATATTTGAGTGCCTTTTGATATTTGATATTGATATTGATTTGATTATATCCAAACACAATATCGTTGCAATGAAATCGATAGAATTATCGCGAGTATTTAACATACCCTTAGCGTTGGTATTATTAATACAGATAAAAATATATATAGAAAAATTAAAAATATATGTATAACTATATTAAAAAAAAAGATTTAAAAAAAATTGAAATTTTTGCAGCCATGTCATTTAAACATTTTAACCCGTAAGCACAAATAAAAAAAATGTAGTCCTCTCCCATAAGTCAAAAACACCTTCACCGCCTGCAGCTCTTCAAAGTGGATCGAGTTTCGAGTAGATCAGAAACACTGCTGCCGGTCCCTAACCCGGATAAAAGAGGGGGGGTTGGAGGGCCAGATTCAGACCAAGAAAAAATGAAGCAAAAACATCAACGACAAACATAAATATAGAAGTGCTATGGCACGAATCAACAAAAGTTCGGTACCAAAAAAAAAATTGGCAAAAAATATAGACACGAATCCGATAAACGAAAATAAAGAAGATATAAATACAAGCTGGGGAAAAAATAAGAAGCAATACGGAGGCTGCGAAAGCCATAGGCACCCGAGTAGTCACAACACGAAGCGACAATATAGATCACTTAAAAACACGGAATCATGTGAACAATACAAGCTAACCCGCAACGAAACCAACCTGTTGGCAAGACAGATAAAAACCGAAAACTGGGAACATTTTTCGATAAAACAGGATCGCAACTTTTATGGCACACAGAAGCAAATATGGCGAATAATAAACAACGAAAAGAAATATCGCAACTCCATAAAACCAACCAGATACCAAAAAATAAATAATGGCAGGCATACTTAAAAGAACTATTCAAAGGTAACCAATACACCAGATTAACGGAAATACTATAAATCGGTGACAATGTAGAAGTCACCCCGAAAAAATAGAAAATTTCCTGGCAAGGACGGGCCTCAAAACGAACTATTAAAATCCGGCGGCCAACGCCCAAGTGAATATTTAATCTAGGATCTACGGAAAACCAGTGTGCTAATCTTTATTTACAAAAATGGTGAAAAACAAGTAGCAGCAGGCTAAAAACCTCTTAGGCAGCATGCTTTAGCCACAAAAATTATTACCAACAAAATAACCTCGATGGTCGGCAAAAGATGAGCAACATGGATTTAGAACGGAAAGATCATGTGTAAACTTTGTGTTTGTATTGCGACAAATTGTGGAGAAATCAATAAAGTATAATAAACCGGCCTATATGCTTCATAAATCTAAAAAATGACCGCATTAAGCCTCAAGGCATAGTCCACCATCCAGACCATAGAAGCAATATACAAAGACAGCAAAGTGCAGGACCGTATCAGTAACATTCTAATTGAATCTATTCCAGTAAATAACGGCATTAGACAATTGGACTCAATGAGTCTGATTTTATCCAATATTATGGTGGACGAGGTTATCAAAAAAGTACGCCTCGGTGAGGGATATAAAATGGGAGATAAAGAAATCAATATGCTTTGTTACACAGAGGATGCCTTAATAGGTGCAGAAAACGAAAAGGAACTCCAAAGGCGACTGAGCACATTTAAAATAACGCGAAGCCAATACAACATAATTATTTCGGCAGGGAAGACAAAATGCGTGACCACGGCCAAAGTGCAAACTAGAGGTCGACAGACAAATAATAGAGCATGTGAAGTTCACATACCTAGGCATTAATATCACAAGCTACGGAAATATAGGAGACGAAGTGTGAGACAACAAATAGCTACACCAAGTACAAAGCAACCACCTAATATGGCGCAACAAATACCAAAGACAGGAAACGAAGCACAAATCTATAAAGCAATGATAAGATCAATAATGACGTTCACGTCTGAAATAAGACCGGAAACAATAAAGACCAAGCAACAAATACTTAACACAGGAAACGGAAGCACAAATCTATAAACCAATGATAAGACCAATAATGTCGTAAACGTTCGGAATAAGACCGGAAATAATGAAAACCAAGCAACTCATGGAAACAACAGAAATGAAAATATAAAAAATATAACGACGAACATGAGAGAAAACATTGCTAGACAGATAAAAAAACGAAAATAGTAGACGTGCTTGTAAGGTAAATAAATTGGTACTCCACCGGAACGAACATATCGACAGAATGAAAATAGCAAGAGATAAAGCACTCACAGGAAAAAGAAACATAGGACAGCCAAGAAGAAGGAAAAGCTCATAGGTCTATTATAGAAGAAATATGAAGAACCAACAAAAAAATATATTTTAGATAAAAGTTGCTGGTAAACTTTTACTTCCGGTTCACTGATTTTACCTAGTTTCAGATTATATAAAAAGGATCTTAGATAAAAATATTATTTTCATATTCTTTAGACTTTAGAGTAACACACACGCACACACACACACACACACATGCACACACACAAAGACATAATGACAAAAATGGTCAATACTTGTTCAGAACCTCAAATCCTTGATATCTGATGAAATTTCAAAATAAATTGCACGATTACTGAACTTTTTCTTTTCGGGAAATTAAAAATATATTGTTAAAACAACCAATAAGTATTAACACTCTTTTCTATTTAAAACTTTTATTTGTTTAAAAACGGAATTAAATAATTAAATTTTTGGAATGAAATGATAATATGCTAGTTTTGCAAAAGGACAAATTTTGAACGTACAGTGAACACTTCTAGGATATTTGGTAATTTAATAAATTCCCCTCTATTCTTATCGAAATCGAATTACTGATAAATTAAATTATATTTTTTCACACACCCCTATTTTGAGGGTGAAATTGATTGAGCCCAATAAGTTACATTCAACGAAACAGTTGGGACTTGTCGGGGTATGTGTAAATTATTTCTTTTTATATTGAAAAATATTTTGGATAGAATGTTAATCTCAAAATCGAATTTAATAATTTTTGACTTTTTACATTGCATGTTTTTAATATAATATTCTCTTTCAAGCAACAATGGATTATTATGCATAATTTTTTCTTATTTTGGAATAAGTAAACCGTTATTTAAAATATAAAATAAAGGTCCTTGCTATGGAAGATTTTGGATTTTATTTTGTATATTTTATTAACTGTTTTTGCACTTTCGGCACCATTGTTTAAAAAACATTGATTTATATTATTCTTACCTTTATTATATTTAATAAATAAAGAACGAAGACTTACCTATAACAAAAAGAAATATACAATCAGAAAAATTTAATAGTTTAAATTCAATAATATTATATATAAATCAGGCAATAAGAATTGTTTTATCAATTAAAATTAAAATTAACCTTAAAAATATTTCAGAGCATAAACAATAACTTGTATAATAAAAATCAAAATAATAAGTTTGTAGGCGGCCTACAAAATTAAAAAATTACCATAATCCATTAAAATTTACATTGCACTTGCAATCTTTTTTAATTAAAACAAAAGAAAAATTACACCGTTATGAATTAAAATTTATGACGAATTTAAGCCGCTCAAAAAGAGCTTTTTTATCTTTTGGATTTTTATTAAAATTAAATAATGACAGGAACAGATGATTTTATAATCGAAAATTCACCTTTTAAAATAAAATGAATGGAATTAAAAGTCCAGACACAAAAAGGGCAAGTTTACAAGTTATATTTTAGTCGTAGGTTAATAACTAAGATCATAGGTTAGAGTTTCATTGCAAATTTGAAAGCAAGTCATGTATAAGATGAAATTGCAAAATTTAGATTTAAATCTTGAAATAGTTTACTCATTGACCTTATTTTGTTATAATGTAATAATAAGATTATTTTTTTTAAGTTCAAGATTATATTTCATTTTTAAATTACTAAATATGCATACAAAATCCTTTGGCAAATTCAAAAGGCTTGTAGATCAAGGGTCCAATCACCCAAATTTTGATTGACCTTGTAATCTGTGTTAAAGGAATTGTTATAATTTTTTTAAAACAAAAAATAACCAAAATATATATTTTTGAGTTTCTATTTTAATTGTTACAAAAAAAAGAAGCGTTAAAAACATAATTAACGCTGGCTAGATAACACAAATTCTACGGTTGGTACCAAGCCAGAAAACTAGAAACGACTTAAAGAGCGCAACTGTTAGCAGCACATTTAAAGGCTAAAGAAACAAGAAGTTAAACCTTCAATTATTGAAAGACTATTCTCACTATCTTCAAAATTGAGATGACGCTTCAAAATACAATGGTTTTTTAAATTTTAATGATTTTCATTTACAGCTTGACCAGTATACATTGGCATGTGAAACAATATATTAAATAAAATTTTCTATCAAATTTTGCATGGTGTCACGGGCCTTAGGCGCAAAAATACTTTTTCAGAAACTGTACAGTACAAGATAGCACTTTCATTTCAAGTGGGAGATACTTGTGCGCACCTATAAGTTGTCAGCCAGCTAGACTTGCTCAAGCTGTAATTTAGGTGATTTCAATTAAAACTACAATATTTTTGGTTTCATAAAACTTGATACCCCTATGGGATAAAGCTAATGTGCTTGTCCACCAATGTCTAAGGAAAATAATTGTTAAAACCCCTAAAAAGAATTGGAATCTTTAGTTAATGAAAGCCCATTCTAACAAAAATAATTCTGCAATGAATACATGAGTATTTTTACACTTTCATATCTGTTGAAGACCATTATATAAATGACACACATTAGGACTTAAAATTGGAATCAAGAACAAAGTGAGATTTGATACACTCTGCAAATCCTCAATTTTTTTGGGTCTCACACATCAACAATGAAGAAGTTCTTAAACATCTAAACCCAGGTTAAAAAGACCAAGAGATATTATCAGAAACAAATTCCTAATTATTTAAAAGAAATCGAAGGCATTAGGTGGATTGATCTATAGAAGAACTTTAAACTGCGAAAAATGGAGAACACTTCCACAAAATTGTCATAAGACAGCCAACGCTCAAGAAATGGCAGAAAACAGGAGGATAAATTAAAAAAGAAAAGGAAGAAGCAAATTCAAAAGAAGGAATGGAAAGGAAAACAAGGAAAGTAAGAAACAAAGAAACAAAGAAGCAAACAAAATCATATTTCATACCGCATTGTTTAAAGAAAAGTCGAAGGTAAGAGGTGGACAGACCGACCTACAAAAAGAAGTTTTGAACAGCGAAAAATAAAGAACACTTTCACCAAATTGTGATAGGACAGCCAAGGCCTAAAAATAGGCCGAACATAGGTTGACGAAGTGGAAAAAGGCGAGAAAGGAGAGGAAAAATTAAAAGAAAAAGAGGAAACGAAGAAAACAAAAGAAGGAACTAAAGCGAGACTGGAAAAAACAATGGATACTTTCAACAAATTATCGGAGACAAATATTATCGCATTAATTTAAGAAAAACCGAGAGGTGTCTAGATCTTTGGAAGAGATCTTTTAAGCAACAAAAAATGGAGAACATCTTATATTTATAAAACAGCCAAAAAAAAAAAGCAAAACACGGAAAGAACAAAAGGAAAATTAAATAAGGAAAGTAGAAGAAAACGAAAAATAAGAAAAAGCGAAGAAGGATATAAAAGAAAAAAGTAATTTAGTTGCATATTTTTGTATTACCAAATAAATTAACTACAATTTGTGAAATTTTTTATATCAATTTAACGCTGATTAAAGTCCTAACACTTAATGAAAGTTTTGAACCAACCATTTAATCAGTTTTAAATTATCTTTAGCTAATTTATTAATATCTCAATGATTTAAAAGTCAATTGTGATTAAATAGTGTCATGACTTTAAATTTAAGTTTCAAAGTTGTCAAATCATGATTATTTTAGTTTTGATTATGTTCAATTTTAAACGATTTTTAATAAAATTTTGTAGATTAAATTGGAATGATTTTGATCCAATTTTGACAGTTTTCTTCAAAATGCAAAAAACGAAAAACACAAGCTTAAATATGAATATGCAGGTCGATAGCCGCATAGACTGTAGAGAGTAAAGACGCCACTCTGAAAATCTTTTTCCGAATGTCGAAAGCGAATATTTCTGCAAAATTGAAGATTTCGAAAATTTTCATAATGACAATATTTTCTTTTATCTCCTAAATAAAAGCAAAATCAATTTTCACATTACTTCAAGCTTTTCTCTACAAAATATTTTTAATCGCTTTATACTACTTTATTTCATTTTAGGCTAATTAAAAATGTAAAAACACTCTAAATTTAACATGAAGCACTTTACATGTCCTGAATTACTCTGCCATACAAACCGTATGTATATGGGTATTTATAAAGGATTTTAGAACATTCAACGCTAAATACAAAAATATTCCATCTCTGTTGTGGATCAGTTTATCGCATGGATCTACCTCATCTCATGAGTTTTGTATGGAACAAACCCGCCCGCGCATATATCACAAAAGAATGTACGGGAATAAAATGCGTCAAATACGTTTCATTCTTTACAAATGACAAGCCTGTCGCTGTTAAATAAAATATTCAGTCTAACTAGTTCTCAAGAGTATGCATAAACGTAGAACAAGATTGTATAGGGGTATAATAAACGTATGATATGAATAGACTAATAATTGACGGCTTAAATTTTCAAATAAAAAGAAACTTTAAAATATATTTAATAAGCATTTTGAAACATATCTTGGACACGATTCACACGATGTAAGATACAACAGATTAAAAAAGTAGGCTTTTGCGTCTAGACTAAAATCATATGTTTGTTGCGTTTTATAACATCATTGTTCTCCAAATATGGACTACAAAAAATTTAAAAAATAAAACGTTCCAATAAACAATCAATTAAAAGAAGTATTTTAATAAAAACCCTGTTCTTTATTAAAATTAATTTAAATATATTTTTTATTAGTTCTTTTATTCCTGTTATTTTGTATTTTTATGTTTATTAATTTATAGAAGTAATGAATTAATGGACAACCTTAGTTTTAGGTATTCAGAGATAGTATTAAGGGACAATAAACCTAAACGCTAGTGAGCAAAAAAACATTTAAGGCAGCATTTAAATATGTTATTCAGTTATATTATACCACAGGCGAAAACCATATTGACTATGAAAAAGCAGCATTAATAATTGATAGATAATATAAATAGCCATTATAAAACGAAAGAAACCCACAAACAAAATATCCAGCGACCTACTGTCAACAAATGTACTCGAGGAAGTATTTGTAATTTTAGGCGACCACGAAAAGTTTTTGAGATGTAAGCATACAAAAAGATATTGCAAGTATCATAGAAAGAACATGTTGCCAACATTTTTTACATACGAATAGGGAGGAGAATGAAAAGTCATTACCTTCAAATCAAGAAAACTCCAAAATTAGATATGAGCTTCTAAAATCAAAAAGCTTGAAGCTGTTGAGATCTACATAAAGATGTTAAAAATGTTATGAAATCATGTACCATGTTACCAACATTAAAATTCTTAAAACAATTTAATAGGAGAAAGAACACAAAAAACACAAACAAACTCAGTATATACCCTACAATCTGTCCGCTAGAAAATAAGTAATAGTTGGTAATAAATACAACACTGGTTAGAAGAAGTGAACAGGATAGCATAATGGTAAAAATGGCATTCCCTCTTTCCTGGGATTTCTGATTTAAAAGGTGTATTTTAAATAATATTCTTTTAATATCGAACATCTTAAGTGTATAATAATACAATTATAATCAGTAAGAAACCGTGATTGTATACTTGAATACGTGGCTGTTGCTTGAAAAATCATTTTCAACTTACAATTTATTACGTTGCTTTGTTTTTCCTAAATCCTAACTCATATGTTGACATAAAGGGAAGCAATATACGGATTACCATTTATGCCACTTTTGGTTATAAATCGGACATAAAGGGCCAAATTTTTGCAATCAACTTAGCATTAAACATGTATCGATGGATCTTGCTCCACAATCAATTTATGTTTTTTTCATAAACTAAATATATTTTGAAATATTTGCAAAAAACCTAAAAACCTCTCCAATAAACTACCACTTCCTATTTTTGGATTTCAGCCAAAAGTCTCCTTGGGACCTCCCAATTTTTGTTAAAAGCTTAAATATGAATTTTCAGGACGATCAGTTTAGCAGTCTGGGCTGTAGAGAGGACACAGACAGACAGNGGTAAAGTATTGTTATCGTCAAAAAATATTTGAATTTGAGTTGAAATACACCTTTTAGGGTCCCCTGAACACGCATTGACCAAATTTGAAAAATGTCTGCGTGGATGTGTGTATGGATATGGCGCGTTTTTGTGGGCGAGGTTTCTCGAAAACTATTAAAGATATCACCACAAAAATTAATATTTAAGCTTTTAACAAAAATTGGAAGAGCCCTGTTACTTTTGGGCCACCAACCTGAAGTGGTAGTTTATTGGTGAGATTTTTTGGATTTTTGCAAATATTTGAAAAACTATCAAGTTTATGGAAAAAATATAGGAGTACAAAATTGTAGAATTAAATTTAAAACAAATTTTATTCGTATCAGTTTTTCAAAATTTTACATTTTAAAAACTCATTGTATGATAAAGACAGATGGTGGACACATCAGATTTTTCTGAATCAGGGAAGTAAAAACAAAGTATAAACCAGTATTAACTATAACTAATGTTTTGCCAACCAGCGGCCATTTATGTGGTAGGGTGCGCACACCATTACACCATCATTACACCACGTACCCCCTTACTTACTTACTTCATTTTTAAGCGTGTCATTTATCGTTGATTGAACTATTATATGGATATATAATAGTTCAATCAACGCATTTATCCAGTGCACCAGTGTGTACCTATACATAGATTTAACTATAGAAAATAGATTATAGATATTACATTATACGCAGGGCCGGTCCGTGCTAATCTGGCACCTGAGGCAAGATTATAAAATGCCCCCCTTTTACTTGAGTAACGAGCGAAGCGAGCTGAAAGCGCCGCAGGCGTGGTCAGCATTAAAATTGTATGTGGGTACTCAAAATAATGAGAATTTAATTCTCTATGCAATAGGCACCTCAGATACAGTATAAAACCGCCCGCAACAAAAGCAAGCAACAATTGGAGTTTTGCACTTGCAAGTGGTGAGAATAAACTGATACTGAAGAAGGGAAGACGAATTGGAATTGGAATCTTTAATTCAAAACACAAATAAAAAATTTGAAAAGAGATATCAAATTATTATTTTGCAATACATTCTTTAAAACTATATTATATGTGGCATTCATTTTGCAGCCTTTCAAAAACGGCGCCCTGAGGCGGTCGCCTCTGAATCTCACCACACCATACGATGTGTATGGTTCCCGGATATAAGCGCAACTGACAAAAGCGCAGCGGACAAATGCCCAAACCAACACGCCCAATGTACAAAAGCCCACAGAGACAAAAGCCCATAGGGAAAAAAGCCCAAACAGGCAAAAGCCCATGCG
>JARJDX010102821.1:0-26595 GCA_030264735.1 Gymnusa sp. GC000175
GTTGCCTCATAAAAATTTAAAATTGTCCCTCGCCACACCTCAATGGAGGAAATTTTAAATTTCAAAACTGAAACTTGCACTTTTTATTATAGATTCGGATTATGCGAAAAATTTTACAAAAATTTTACACGAAATTCATTTTTGTAATCATCGTAGATGGCGCTGTAATCGTAGGAAAAACTAATATTGCGATAATTTTTTGCTGTAGATGTTGAAAAATTTTGACAAAATTGGATATCTGTGGGTTTGGGGAGGTACATCCGATTTTTTTTTAATTTTCCATCAGTATGTATTATTTTTAGCATAATCCAAATCTAAAATAAAAAGTGAAGGTTTTGGTTTTGAAATTTAAAATTTCTCCCTTGAGATGTGGCGTTCCCGTAGGAGCCTAGGGGACGGGGGAGAGAGACAACTTTGAAATCTTAAATGAGAACCCTAATTTTTCATTACAAATTCAGATTTTAAGGATAAAAATACATAACCTTTGCTTGAAACATTTTTTGTAATAATCGTAGGTGGCGCAGTAATACCAGAAGAAAAATTTTGTAAGATATGTTTTTCTTGCGATTTTATCACTTCCATATGGGTGCTATTCTTTGTTCGTGCTATGGCTATGTTCACTTCCTCAATCTTGTCTAGTAATGTGTGGTCCATCTGTGACGTTGTTCACTGATGCATACCATCTATTTGTGTCCTTAAAAAGTGTTTCTATATAAGCTTCACATGTTTTTAAACGAGTTATGGAATCCCAGTCTACATTGTTCTGATTGTCTGCAAGTATCGTTTTCCTGTTACTTTGAAAATGCCTTCTGCTTCTTTAATTTTCTTGTGCATGTTTTGTGTGTCATGTTTTAAGTCTAATTTTTTATCTTGGTGCATTGTTCATGTACATAATTTGTCTTTGCTTCTTTTATTCTTTCTTTGATCATTTTTTTAGTTTCTTGTATCCTAGTTCATCTCTTATTTTTTAGTTTTCGACTTTCTGTTATTAGCTCTAAAATTTAGTTGTTCATCCATTTTTTAATTTTTGTTTTGTTATCCTGGTACTTTAGATTATTGTTTATCGTTGTTTTTATTTTACTTTTTATGTTTTCCCATTTGCTGTTTATTATTTCGGTATCTGGAGTGCAACTTCTTCTTGTTTCACTTTACCCAAAAAGTAAAACAAGAAAAAGTTGCACTTTTAGTAAATTTATGTCTGGACGTTTAAGTATTTCTTCATTATTAGTTGTTCTCTTGAGTCTTAGTTCAACCCTTGATAGTAAAAGATTATGATCCGAAGTTATGTCAGCTCCTGGGTATGTTTTTATCAATGTCATTAATTTCTAGAATCTTTTGTTGATCAATATGAAATCAATTTTATTTCTGATATTCCTTTGATCTGTAGCTTGCCATGCATACACCCTTCGGGTGGGTAGTTAAAAGTAAGCATTCATGATCGCCAATAAATTTTCTTTACAGAATTGCACCATTCTGTCTTCCCTTTTATTTCGGCTACCCAAAAAGAATTTACCAATTACATCGCCTAACGCTCCTTGACCTCCTATTTTTGCGTTAAATTCTCCCATTAGACTGGTGACTTCTTTGTTTTTATTATTTTTGGGGTGCCTTCTTGAGATGTTCATAGAAAATCTCCGTTTCCTCCTCTGTACTTTAGGTTGTTGGTGCATATGCAAATATTCTCAATAAAATATCTAATTTTTATAAAACAAATAAATTTCAATTTAATGAAACAGAAAATTATTTATGAATACTAGTATTTTTGTGTATAAGAAAACATTATTCTAGAAAAGTTCTGAAACTTTCAAAACTTTTTAAATATTAATAATTTGCAAAAAGTTTAACCATCCATCAGTTGCTGTTTATATTATAAAATAAATATTGTTTTTCGCAACGTAAATATCAACTATAAGAAGTAAACTTACTGAATATATTTATAAATTAAATGTTTTTGCTTATTTTTAAGTTTTATCCTTAATATTCACAAAATATTATCATTTAAATGAAACAAAATAAAAACCATTTAAAAAAAAAAAATTCGCTTGATGTTCGAAACGTGGAAAAAAAACCAAATGCGCCGCCCGCCACCCATGTCTATGCGAATGTGGCGAAAAGACTTATAAATCGACGGAAATATATATTTTGAACAGTCTGTAACTCTATTCGGAGAGTTGATAGTTGGAAGTGGCTCATTGTCAACTGGCTGAACACATATTTTCTACACATCCTAAGATTTCAAAATAACTTTTTCGCTGGATAAATCTAAAATAACTGTTACCATGGTTATTGGTTAATGATTCTTTTAACACTTAATTAATATCTGGTTTCCGCTTTTTAATTATTATTTTTTATATGGTGGTCAAGTAAAAATCACCCTGTATATAAATAGTTTTATCAAATTGAAGTTTGTCATAAGCAAATAGGTAACAAAATAATTAATTGATATTCGTCGAGGGAATAAATTTTTATTTGTTTCTGGCATAACACCAAGGAGAAGAAAATATTAATTTGTCCGCCCATAAATCAAGTCGACCTTTCTATGAACCTCAATTAATGACTTCACGGGCACGTGCAATGCTTTTTGTTGTTAATTTCATTGCAACGGGCGAAAGTGCATGATGGTAGAATCACTTAATAATCATTTCGCTTCTAATGGCTGTTGTTATTAATTGAATTCCAGATACAATTTCCTTTTATGTAAATAAAATCTCTTAATACGTTGTATAAAAGTTTAAGTGTTAATTATTAAAGTAAATAGTGTGTTTAAAAAATTAAATATTACTATGATATTTAAGATACATATATTATTTTGCAGTTTAGTATACAGTGTGTTTAAAAAAATACCATAAAACATTTTAAAGTTTATTATAAACTTTTGACATAAAACGACGACTTTCCTGGCGTCAGTGTCACGAAAAGTGTCACAATTTAAGAGATTATATTACCTAAATTATTAATCGAAGAAAAATGAACCTAACGCCGATAGAAAGCTTGTGTAGTACGATTTATTTTAAAATAAGTTTTAAACCTTTATCTTTCATCCCTTCAATACGGCTACATAAAAACAAAAAAAAATAAGCTTTTTTGATTTTAATTTAAAGTAAATTAAATATACTAGGCCAGGGGTTCTCAAACTTTTTAAATGTTGTACTTGAAAACAACAAAATATAAAATGTACCACATATGTCTAATTATTAAAAAAAAAATGGAATTATCATCACCAGGGATACAATATTTATTTTAAAGCTTCTATTAATTAATTAAATTTGAGGAATTAATATTAAATTTTCACGTTTTTGATCAATTTTTATAATTTTAGTTAAAATCATGACAAATTCAAACTATTTCATCAAAAATTAGATGATTTTGGTTAAAATTACAATAATTTCAAATAAATTTGAACGTTTTTCATTAAAATTTTGGGTAAAATTTGTGCAATTGATATGAAATTTTGTTGTTTTTGGTTAAAATTAAGATAATTTTTATCAAAAACTCTGTTGATTTTGGTTACAAAAGTATGATTTTAGTCTTAATTTCAACCCTTTTATTTAAACTTTAATGATTTTAGTCAAATTTAAACGATTTTCATCAACTTTTTGATGATTTTGGTTAAAATCACGTCAAATTTATGCTATTTTCATCTAAATGAAGATGATTTTGGTTAAAATTTTGTTGACAGCAGTATAAATACGCAAATTGTTTTATACTTTTTTTTTGACACATTTCTCTTGCATTGGGTCTCTGAATGGGCTGCAATATCTACTTCCTCAAGTTCCTGGTATACTTTAATCCGTTTCGTATTAATGCCTTTTCAGGTTCTAATTTGAATAGTCTTTTTTCTTTGGCGTTTTCGAAATTCGTTTTTTTCGTCAAAATTACCAGGCGCTATACCGTTTTACAAGAGTCAATAAGGTAGCCTCTTAAAGTTTTTTTTCTAGTCTTTGACGACTTATAGCCGAGCCACAAGGCAAAATCTTCACCTGTATCCTAGGCAGGGACCCATACACCGTTTTATACTCGGTTGTTACTCCCCCCCCTTCTCCATCCTCATCTCTTATATGATGTGAATGGCTTGGGAGTGGTATAAAATCTCATTGGTAATAGAGCTTTTGAATTTTTAATTTTATCGAGATTGGTTACGAATTTATTGATTCTACCTTTTAATTTTCACTTAAAAGTAAGTGCACTTTGTCATATACCAAATTAAAGAAAATTGCATAGTTCACGATTACAACATTAAAATTTTAATGTCATTTAACGTACCTAATGTATATACCAAACTATATTTTTGCGTCACAAGAAAATATGTCAATTTGATATTAATAGCTTTACCCGTTGCTCACATATGGAAATAAAGTTGCATACACTTAAATTTACATTTTGTCATGACAACGGCGCAAAAAAACTTCAAAAACAGATTCGAATAATTTTCCTAAAACAAAACTTTTAATGAACATATGTTTCAAATGTCATAAATTATGTTACAGGATTTTTAATTATAATTTAGACTTTCGCGACTGAGGTCGATGTAAGTTTTCTTACTTTCGGGTTTAAGTCGCGTATTTTTATTTGTCATCGGACTTTTCCGCCTTGGGAATGCTCCCTGCAATGGCGAGCGAAACGTTGGCAACAACCAATAAAAATACGCGACTTAAACCCGAAAGTAAGAAAACTTACATATAATTTATAAACTTAACAAAACCAGTAAAATAAAATTAAGTAATACAGTTATTGTAGGCTTTGTAAATTGTTTTTCTTTGTATTTCCCCATAGGTTTAGCATATATGTAGTTAGTTTGGGATGCATATTTATAAAACCATAATAGTTGTTCAAAATGATCAACGCCAACTAGCAATTAGAGAACGTATTTCAACCTTCTTTATTGATTAGCGATCCCTCAGGAGATCGTGTAATTTTAAAATAATGCCATTTTGGATATATTTTTATACATATAATCGTTTTTTATTACAAAATTTTTTTCGCAACTCTAGTTTGTCGCGTATTTTTGAAATCATTCTGTATAGTAATATACAATTATTTTATTTAAAAAAGACATAAATATGTATATATTTTCTGAAAAATTTTGATTTATTAAAATTAATAATTATAACAACTACCTAATCATAATAAATAAAAAAAAAATTATTTAAATAAAAAAATGTAATATTGAAAATTCAAAAATTATATGTCCAAAGTATTTTAAAAATTCATTACTTTAATTGCGAATTTAAAAAATTTATTTACTTTATTAAAAAGAAACCGTACTATTTGTTTATTTTTCATTTCGTTCTCCATAATTAAATAAACATAAAATTACGAGCAAGTTGCATGTTTTGAAGAACATACCTCGAATATTTTACGTAAAAATTTTATTTTATGAACGCGCTTCGTAAACATGCAATTTGTAATAAAATGATTACTGATACGGAGAAAATAAATTGCATAACGTCTACGTTGAGAATGTCACGTTAAAAATATTTAGTCACTGCAATTCTGGATTAAAAGTTTCATTTTGCATAGTGAGCTGATATTTAATAATTTTATTACTTGGGGAAACTGCATGATTTTAAAAAATGTAATTAAAAATTAAAGAAAAATAGAGGTGTGGTTACCACACGACTTTCCGTTTCTTTTAATAGAAACATACCTATATTGCATTAATTATCAGCCAATTAGGTTGGCAGTATGTCTCTGCAACTTCCTTTTGTTGTGAAATTTATGTTGGTAATAACTCCGATATGACATCCGTTACTTTGGAATGATATATGACCTACTTCAATAATATTCAGCTGATTATAATGACTGTAAGTTTCTGCTACTTGATGAGAATAAATTTAATAAAAAGTTCATTAGCAGCGAACAAGAATGGTAAGTTTTTAAAAATATGATAATAAAAAAATTTGTTGCAAATGTTATTTTAAACACTTTTGTGTCCTTATGTTTTTTGCATAAACCATAAAAATAGTTTTTAAAATATTTACAAAAAATCAAAAAACTTAACCAATCAACTACCACTCCCGGTTAGTGGATTTCAGCCGAAAGTCACTGGTATCTTCCAAATTTTGTCAACAGCTTAAATATGAATTTCCAGGCCGATCAGTTTAGCCGTCTGGGCTGTAGAGAGGACACACAGAGATACATACAGACACCACTTTCAAAACAAGTTTTCTTGAATGAGTTGAGTCGAAAATGGACATTTTGGCAAAAATTTTCGCGATTACTATACTTTCCTTTACAAAGCAATAGCTTCTTTATTTTGAGAAATATCGATAGAAAAAGTTGCATTTGATGGTTTCTTTGATATTACGAGTCAATATTTAAATTTATTAGTAGATTTTGACAAACTTTTTAAAACGTGATTTATGAAAATTGGCAAAAATTTCTTTGGTTTAGGAAAAATCTATGAAAAAACTGGCATTTAATAGTTGTAAACTTTTCTTTTATATTACGAGCCAAAATTTAAAATCTTCTTAGCAGTTTTTGACAATTTTTTTAAGAACGAAATTTATGAAAAATTAAAGAAAATGGCAAAATCTTCTTTATTATGAAAAAAATCGGTGAAAAAACTAGCATTTAAATGGTTGAAAAATATTTCTTTAATATTACCAGTTAAAATTTATTTTTTAATAGTTTTTAACAAACTTTTTAGAACCTGATTTGAAAAAAAAAATAAAAAAGATAGAAATATCGATGTAAAAATTCGAAATTTGAAAAATTTTAATGAAAAAAAAAATAATTAGCACCATTTAACGTTTAACATATTTAAAAAGTTAATGAGAAAAGCAAGTTTGATTCAAAAGATCCCGGTTTCCGGATTTGAAATTTATTCATATTATTAAATAAAATTTTATAACGAATAGCAATTGTTTTTAATAAATTTTAATAATTTATCAATAAAATCCAACCTTTCGTTTACTGTACACAACATAATGAAGATTAACAATAAATCCTACGATATCATTTAAGTCGATGCACATATTTAAGCTTTCACGTTACTGCAGCATGTGAACAGTTTCGAAATAAATAATTTTATAATCGCCCATTAGTCGTTGCACTTTGCATTTAAAGAAAATCATTAATTGTTTAATTACACCTTCATTAAAATAGCCGCAATAAAACTTTGCACAGATTCATCTTGCGCGTGAATTAGTGATGTGAAACATTCAGAGTTGTTTTACTTTATGCCTTTGTTGTAGGCTTGCATTTAATTGCTTTGTACGATATGAATTATTTCATGCTGAATCACAATTATTGAGATTATCATAAATATTTTTTCTTTGGTGCGTAATGAATGCATAAACAACATTTTCTAAATACCAATTACGTTTTTGAAATAAATTTTAAACTTTTCCATTTTTTCATTTTTACAAATATCTTAATTGTTTTATTTAATTATTGAAATTATAAAAATTAAATTATTTAAATTACAGTCGAACTTCGATAACTCGAACATCTATAAGTCAAATTTTTTTATATCTTGATTTTTTTCGCAAATTTTTACATCAAAATGGAATTTTATAGTTATTTCTGTAACTCGAATATTCTATATCTAGATTTTTTATAGTAAAATATGATGGTTCGACTGAGGAAAGTTCGACTGTATATAGAAAAAAATATTTTATAAAAAAAACGATAAAAGTAAAAAACAATAATTAAGAAGAAATATTTAAAGAATAATAAAAAGGTTTAATTTTTTTTAAACAATATATTTCCTTTATAAAAATGGTTTTCTAGCTTGCAAACTGTCTGAACAAATGTTCTAAAATGATGAGGACATTTTTAAGGTAATAAAACTCATCTTTGCTTACAAATACATCGCTCAGTGGTTCGTTAGGCATAAAACGTAATCTAACCCAACCTAACTCAACAAATGTAGACAATAATTAGTGCAACCATTAATTTTTATTTTAATAAAAATAATAACCATACCAAAACTTAATAATGAAAATGTTGTTCTCCTTTTCATCACAAATTAAATTAAAACAAAACCTTAATTTCCATTATTAATTACAATTCAAACACAATAAACGTAAATTAAACCAACTTAGACATTTTGACAAATCTTCTTGTTACTCTACTTATTCAAATAGGCATTAAGCTCGAAAGCTTGATCGACATGATTGGATTTTCCAAAGCAAAAAGCCAGCCGAGCATCTCATCTCCCTCGAATTCCCCAATGATATTTCACTTCGGCATCCTATTGTGTCTATAAATAAATTTGAGAGGAAAATAAATTTGGAAAAAAAGATAGTAAGTAAATAAATTTCGGGTGGAAATAAATTTTGGATGCAAATAGATTAAGTATCTTGATTAACTTTAGTTGGTTAAATAAAATACGAAATTTGGAAATGTTTATCCAATAAATATCAAAATAAAAACACAAGTAGCCAATAAAAAATACTTTTATTAAAATATAATATTCACTACACTAGTTTATTAACTTGGCGAGTGCAGTCAAATTTGTGGTATAGTAGCACGATGTTTTCACACCAAAACATCCACAAACAGACGTGGATTTCGCCAGGAGTACTTGTAAGAAGTCAAATAGATCATATACTGATATCGGGAGACATGCTTTCTCGATAATAGAGGTGTGAAGCTATAGAGGTACAAAAATAGACAAATAAAGAAATAGGGTCGGACCATTACCTGGTAAAAGCTAAATTTAAATGAAGAACAGACTGAAAGATGAACCATGTCTAAAGGCATTACGCGGCGCCTTGGATCAAAATTTGGAATAGAGAAGAGCAGGCACAATAAACATCGATGCAAGGTGGACTCAAATAAAAGAAAGCATCATAAATGCTGCAAAAGAATTGATTTTCTATCTACCTACTTAACGAAGTAAACCGTGGTATTATGAGAATTGTGAGATAGACTGTAAGGAACGAAAGGAGAAGCAGGAAATCTATCTACAACGCAGAACCAGAACAAATATAAATTAAAAGAGAAAGGAAAATTGCCCATCGAATATGTAGAGAGAAGAATTGAGAATACCTGAGAGAAATAAATTAACGAAATGAATGAAGTTAGCCAACAAAACGAAGCTGAAGAAAAAGGAACCAGTTAAGAAGACCGAGTGAACTCAAATCAACGGCAATACGATTGATAGATGGGCAGCTGTGCATAGATCAAAATAAGGTCTAGTAAGTATGGTCAGAATATTTCGAGAGACTATTAAATGATCAGAATATAGTTGGTGGCGATGAATCAACGCCAATTATTAGCGTAGAACGTAAAAAAATACAATCACTAGGGAAGAAGTAGCAAAGGCGATCAACAGGCAAAAAAACAACAAGGCGCCAGCCACTGATAATCTACACAGCGAACTCTATAGTACGTTACAGGTTCCTTACAGGTACTGTAAGGCTAAAAGATGAAATTATCCAACTGATCTTACTACAAAGAATGCCAGAATAGTGGAATACCACACTAATAATATTGATTACATTAAAAAGGGAACAGGAGCAAATGCGTAAATCATAGGGGAATTTCACTGCTAAATGCAGCATACAACATCATATCCAACGTCCTCCTAAACATGATCCCATACTTCATAGATAGAAAACAAGTGTGGTACGGTATTGGGAATCCCATCCAAGATGTTAAGAGTAACACAAATGTCAGTACAAAATGGCCAACAATAAAGGGATCTGTCATACGAAAATTCCAGTTAACAAGAGGAGAAAAACAAGCGGATGGACTCTCTCCAATCCTATTTATTTGGCACTGGAGTTCGTTATAAAAAAAGCAGAATGGAATGTGACCGAATAGATTACGCTGATGATAATGGGTACTAGGATGAAACAACCGAGTGGTCCAATAAAAATACGATATGCTGTAGCGAGACACGATGAAAATGGGACAACGGATAAACGAAAACCAAACAAAAAATGATAACATCGCGAGGAAGAAATCTTTAAGGTGCCATGGGGGAAAAACTTTGAAAACATAAAAACATTTAAGTACCTAGAAGCAACCGCACAAACAGCATGGCCGCAGAAATAAAACAAAAAATCGGCCAGGACAACAATATTTGGCCTAAAATCGCTTCTTAACTCTAGCATCTTACCGCATAAGTCCGAGATAAAAATGAATGTGATAAGATACGGGTGCGTATGTTGGGATCTCACAATAGATTTGGAACAAACCTGCTAAAAGTAGAAAGGATGGTTCTACGAATGATATATGAACAGGGGACGGGTACAGAATACGCATGTATCACGAACCAGAACAACTGGTAAACGGAGACACCATAGTAGGACATGTAAAGGCAATGTACTGCGCATGAAGAACTGCCAAGCCTTCAAGCAAGTATTACAAATGAGAATTGAAGAAATCCGGTCTGTATGGCGACCCACACTGCGATGGAAAGACGATGTGGAGATGGACCTTAAGAGGCTTAAGGTTAGGCAGTGGCAAATGTCTACATTGGACATATAAATCAGTTTTTCTCTTTTTATTTAGTTTATTAAGGCACTACCAAATAGATACTTGAAGTTGAGTAGTTAAAGGAAATATAACTTTTCCAAAGCATGGGTGGTCTTTCTTTACCTCTTTCTTCTGTTGCTATTTTCGGCAGATAGTTGCCCGTCAACCTCTTTACGTGCTTCTTCCATCTGGGTCGGATCCACTTTGCTACACCCTGCAAATTACTTCTTTCTCTCAGATTTTTACTCCTTATTATGTCATGCAAGCTTCTTTGGATTATTGCTCTGACCACTTTTATTTCCAATGTTCTGACGAGTTGTATAGTATAATTGTGGTGCTCTGACATCTGACTACCTTCATTTCTAATGCTCTGTTGTTGTATTGTTTTGGTGGTGTTAGCCCTTGTCTCTACAGCATATATCTTAATTGGCTTCACTATGATTTTATATATTCGGAACTTGCTTTCTCCACTGATGTGTTCATTATTCCATATCATGTTCTTCATGCATCCCGATATTTTGGCCAGTTTGATGGTTGGAGCACTTACTTCTTGGTCACGTGCTTTGAAACTTGATTCCGCACTTAAATAATTGAAGGT
The DNA here is from genome assembly GCA_030264735.1 of Gymnusa sp. GC000175. Classification (NCBI taxonomy): domain Eukaryota; kingdom Metazoa; phylum Arthropoda; class Insecta; order Coleoptera; family Staphylinidae; genus Gymnusa; species Gymnusa sp. GC000175. Next base: position 11,030 of record JARJDX010102821.1, read on the forward strand.
ATACCTGTTGTATAACTTTACCATCGACTTCAAGCTTGCATTTGATTGGATCTTATGATATGGTCAATCATTTGGTCTTGTTTATGTTTAATATCATATTTAATAACTTTGAAGCTGTTCTAAAACAGTGTAGGAGCCTATGTAGGTGATCTTGCGTTTCAACGAACAATATTGCGTCGTTTGCCTAGCATATAAGTTGAGTGGGGTGTCACTCATCTGTAGCCTATGTTTTTGGGTAGACTTTTTATGATCCTATCTTATGATTAAATTAAATGGAAACGGACTCAAGGAGCCCCCCTGACATATTCCAATAGACAGCTCGATGTTTTTGTTTATTGTATGGTTCACCTTTATTCGTGTATTTTCTGTTTGTTAATATCTATTAATTCGTTTGTTACTCCTTTTTCTGTTAATATCTTCACTACGTTTTTTAGCCGTACACGGTTGAAAGCTTTGGTCATATTTATAAAGCACATATACATAGGATTGTCTTCCCTGTTAGTTGTTTAACCATAAATGTTGCGTCGATTGTAAATCTATTTTTTTTATTCCCTGCTGTTCTTCCAGCAGTGGTATTTCCTTGGTTAAAATTACCTGCAATAGCGACGACAAAACCTTTATAGCAGTATTTAAAAGGGTGATGCCTCGGTAGTTTTTAGGCTTTTTCTTTTCTCCTTTTTTAAAGATTGGTATCGTTAAGCTGGTATTGTAGCTACTTGGCATTCTTCCATTAGTAATTATATTTTGGAAGAGTCGTACTATTTGTGTGACCAGTTCAGTTGCTCCATATTTTAGCATCGCAAATGAGATTTTATCAGGTCCTGGTAATTTCCTGTTTTTTAGGTTTTTCATGGTGCCTTCCACGTCCTTTAGCGTTACTTCTGTTGCGCTTTTCTGTATTAATCTGTATGTTATTTGTCTGAACAGGATCCTGATTTCAATCTTGTTACTGCTTAGTATTGCCCATATTTTTTATAAATGCAAGGAAGCTATGAAAAATGATTTTTAAGTTTAGATAAAAACTACCAACTTGGTACAGTCAGTTGAGTAGTTGGATATTGCATTTTTTAAGATTTTATCCCTAACTGACTTTCGATTGGGAATTGCGCGGTCGTGGAGAGATTTATATACCTTGGCACTACACTCCACAGATCCGGCTCCTGTGAGTTTAAAATTTGAAGGCGTATTGAAATAGCACGTTCCGCCATGACTCAACTGACGAAGCTATGGAAGGACCGAAATATAAACAAAAAAACCAAAATGGCGCTAACAAGAGCTATAGTATTTCCTGTCTTCACGTATGCTTCCGAAACATGGGTCATTAAAGCTGCTGATAGACGGCAAATAGATGCCTTTGAGATGTGGGTATGGCGTAGGATGTTGAGGATACCTTGGACGGCCAGACGCACAAATATCTCGGTTCTGGCCGAGATTAAACCAAAGCAGCGACTTTCAAGCATGACGTATGCGCGTATCCTAAAATTCTTCGGACATATCACACGCCACGACAACATGGAGAAGCTCAGCATTTAAGGCAAACCCGATGGCAAACGTAAGCGCAGACGCTTCCACTCGATGGACCTGAACTTGGAAATAGCAACTCGTAGAGCAAACAACCGACAAAAATGGCGTGGCACCATAGAGAGAGTAATGCGCAACCTGAAAGAGGACTAGTCAAAATAACCACTACACATAGGACACGATATTAGACGAAGAAGAAGACTCTTTCTAGAGTGCCCAATGCTCAGAAACGGAACCTTATAACTGAATTTTGAATTTTATAACTGAAACTTAGTACCCTACCATCGAGCCAGTGCCAGAGCAAGTTCACCAGACAGTGAAAGCTTACTCGTATATTTTTTTTAGTTTTTTCTGCATTTATTTTTTAGAGAATAAATATTTCAAAAATAATTATATGAATAAAGATGCTTCAAAACGTAATAACTTTACTTTATGAAATTTTTTATTTTTTTTTCCGCTTATGAAAAAGTCGAGTGGAGTACAATTACTAATTAACATATCCTGATAAATGGTTTGTTTCGTGAATTAAGCCAATTTCCATTCAATTACTTATCTGAATACTTTTTTTTTATAAATGTCAAATTCCATATAGTTACTTAACAACATACCCTGGTAAATGCTTCGTGTCATTTTGTAAAGCCAATTTCCATTTAATTATATATCGACATACTATGGTAAATGCTTTATTTAATTTATTATCAATATTTTTAATAAATGTCAATTAAAATTTTAATTTTTTCAATTTAATTTTCTTAATAAATGACAATTTTCAGTTAATTATTTATCAACATACCCTGGTATATTCCATGTTTATACTTTCATTTACGAAGTAAATATTATTTGCAACAAATTTTGTTCTTATACTTTTTTTTTATTTAACAATTTAAACACTCATCCTTGTTCGTTGCTAAGCAAGAATTTATTAAATTTATTACCATCAAGCGGCGGAGACCTACTGTCATTATAATCAAGTGACAACCAATGATATAGGTTATAATAGGTTAGGTCCCAACTTTGTTTCATTGAATTTCATATTTTTTTATTATAAATAAACTTCCATTAGTGAGTAAGCAATTAAAAAAGTAAAAGTAAATTGCCAATAATTAACATTAAAAGTATATTAAATTTAATAACAATAATTAATAATTCTGTACGCGAGTATAATTTTTTTTAATTAACAACCTTAGCATTGTTACCAACTGAAATTCACAAATACATCGCGAGACTAATAAAATTGTTTTGTGATAAATCTTGCATTAGAAAGAAATTCTCATAAATTAAATGGAAAGCATTGAAAACAACGCAATTCGATAAATGGCTTGCAATTATTTAAACGTAATACCGTTGTACTTCAACAATTATCTCATAATGTTTGTGTTTTCTCATATTATTACAACATAAGTGGATAATTAAAGGCTTTAACCAGCAATTGGGTGCCTGTTAAATGCAGTTATTGATATGTCAAGTTGACAGCTGCAAAACTTTAATAGTTTCTTTGGCGTTAAAAGATGTTAGAATATTACAAATTTTTCTTGTTTAACTAGAATTTTAATAATTCTTCCTCTGTAAGTGCCATCTCTCATTCAGAGTCATGATAAATGGAATACGGCGGGTTGAAGTAAATATGTAGAAATGCAATTAACTCTATAAGATTCGTTTATTAGTTAGACAAGTGATAAACCAGTGTCTGGGTATTAAACCCTGGGTTTTTGAACTGATATTTAGCACATTAAGTTACTAAATCTGATTAGTTAAATTTTTATTACCATTTGTTAATATTTTTATGATTTTATCCCAAATTATCCGTCGATCTAGCAAGGTCCATAAGTGGATAATTAAAGCCTTTAGCATTTGTATGCAAGCTGGATACTGTTATTGATTTATCAAGTTGGCAAAATATTGTGTCTTTGGTATATGCTATGTTAAAATATTGTTAATTATTTTTAGTTGCCATCTTCCATTAGAAAGTTGGCAATCATAATGATTTTTTACAGTCCCCTGAAGAAGAATTGACCAAAATTAAAAAATGTCTGTGTGAAAGTGTGTGTGTGTGTGGCGCGTTTTTGTGGGCAAGATTTCTCAAAAACTATTAAAGATATACCCACAAAAATTCATATTTAAGCTTTTACCAATAATTGAAAGAGCTCAGTTACTTTTGGCTGAAATCCACCAACCGGAAGTGGTAGTTTACTGGTAAGGTTTTTCGGTTTTTTGCATATATATTTTAAAAACTATCAAGTTTATGGAAAAAACATGAGTACAAAAGTGTCTAGAATTAAATTTAAAACAAATTTTGTTATTATTTTCTAAAAACTTTACATTTTAAAAACTCATTGTATAATAAAGTCAGGTGGTGACCACAACAGATTTTTTGAATTGTTGATAAGTTCTTTAAAAATGTAATTAAACCTTGCTTAAAATTAGTTCATTAATTAGAGAAGTGGTTAACCAGTGTCTGAGAATCAAAACCTGGGTCTTTGAACCAAAATTTAGTGCTTTACCGCTGAGGTTATGTTAAAAATAATTAAATATATATTCTATTCATTGATTTATTCATAACGTAAAAACCGTGTGGTAAAATTGATTCATAAAAAATCCTTTTGGTTTTTTTTATTTATCCCAAAGTCCAATGTACTTTTACCTTTCTTTGTGTGTTGGGGTTACCGAATAATTCCAGTGAATAATCCGCCGACTAGACGTGTGCAATTTGCGTAGGATCCAAAAAAGCGATGCTGTGACAAAGGGGAAAACGTTCCTTTGTTTCTTTCTATGAATTTTTATTACTAATTAGATATATTAAGTGCATAACTGAGGCTAAGTATACACTCTTAAGACGGAGATAATGATTTATAAAATTTACCGCGACCTCAATTACATGTACCAACTGGTGTTTGAAATTTGTTTAACCAACCAAAATAAAATAAATGTACAATTGCGCCTTTGTGTACATGACACCAAATTATCTAAAGTTGAAAATTGTTTCATTCACTTATTCTTATTTCCATAATAATGCCGACTTTATAGTAATAATTTTTTTTTATTTTTTTTTTAAACTTTAACACTTGAACATTTTAACAGTTAATGCGCCTAAAAAACAAACATTTTCCTTAATTATTTTCAAATATTAAAAAAAAAAGAACAAGAAATGTTCAATAAAATTGGGTAAAATAATACAGAATTATTTTCGCTGGATATCCTTTTTATTACTAAATATTAAAATTTGATAATAAGCAATGTTGTGCAGTTGCTAGTGTTAATTCAGAATCCGTTTAACAAAATTTAAATAATTAATTAATTTAAGAAAAAACTGTATATCGCATTTTTTAAGTCAAAAAGTCTGATTGAGCAATTGATCTAAAAAAGTGAAAGAATTTTATGTAATAAAAACATTAATTTAATAAAAAGTTGGTTCTATACCCGCAATTTTATTGATGCAATTAATTTAGGTACAAATTTTCCTGCATTTTGATATGTGACTACATGCACTTAATTTTATTAAGAAATAACAAAAAAATAAAATTAAAGCCAATTACGATAAAAGTTTGAAATTAAATTTTAAATTCTGTCAATAACAGCTTTTTCTTTAGACTTTGAAGCAGGGGTTGTCAAACTTTTCAATAAAAGAGCCATTTAAAGACCCTTGAGTGAAAACTAAGTGCTCGAGAACCGCACCGAGAAATACAATTTTGTATAACCCTCCTCCACATATTTTTGATCATTGCAAAATAAAAGTATCTGGTCTGCTTTCTAAGGTAGTTCACCACATGTTTTAATTTCTTTTAGGCGTCAGTCTTGTAAAAAATTATTTAATTAAAATACCTTAACTACCGTAACTTAAGTAACTACTTAAGTAACTACTTCAAAGAGCCACATGCGGCTTTGGAGCCACCGGTTGCCGATTACTGGTTTAGAGCCTAGATTCTTCTTCTAAATTCCGCCCTAAATGAATAATTTTTTTAGATTGTTTACCCAAGAAATTCTTCTTTAACTTGTACTTCTTTTTTCTCTAATCTTCCCTTATATTATGAGTCTCAACAGCAAGTATTTTTTTGCTTATGGCATGTCCCAGATATTTTGGTTTTTATATTCAATAGTTTTTATAATTATACATAATATTTACATTCTTCCTAACAATTTTTTGTAAGTCACCGTCTTCGTTAATAATATTCTTTACATTATTATACAGGGTGTCCGTTTTTCGGGATCTCGAGTACCGTAAAAGATGCGACGTCAGTTAAATTAAGGCAAAGTTGCCACAGTAGATGTATTTTTTTTTGCGAAAATATGCATAGGCAACTGGATAAAGCGAAAATTAAAATTTTTGCCGATTTTGTTTTTGGCTTATAACTTTCTTAAATAAACAAATACACAATTTTGGTTTGCACTTTATTGAGGCACTTTGTCGTGGAGAATCACCAGGGGTTCTCAATTTTTTTTTAACTTGTACTGTTTTCGAGTTATTGATGCTAACTTTTAATTTTCAAAAGTGACTAAAAGTTGTGTTTAACACTCTTAAATGGAGATATAAAACACATGCATATTAAAATTAAAATTGACTAAGAAATTATCAAATTATTGGTTTCATTCATTTCGATTAAGTATGCTTTGGAAAAAGGGACGAACTAGTGTAGAGATGAAGAAGCTTCACGAACAATTTCGCGTAATTGCCCCTATCTTGTAAATTACAGAATTACCCAGCTCTACATTTTTTTTCTTCCACTTATTCTTGATTATGACGTAGTGATGGCAATTTGCATGTGATCCAAATGCCAAAATTCAAAAATGTAATTGTTTTACGTCATGTGTCTTTTCTGGTCCCCTGACGTTCACAATTGCTATGGCTAAAGCTACACGGTCTTCTGCTAGACAGAAAAGTTCACTTGCATTTTTTCTTTTTCTTCTTCTTCCCATGCCGATCCGCTTCGGATGTTGGCAACCATAATGGCAGTTTTTACTTTGTTTACAGATGCCTTGAACAGCTGTGTTGTGTTCATTGAGAACCAGGTTCTCAAGTTCTTGAGCTAGGAGATCCGCCTTCGCCCCACATTTCTTTTACCAGGGATTTTGCCTTGTAGGATGTTTTGAATTAAGCTGTATCTCTCACGGTTTCTTATTATATGGCCGCTTTCGCATTTTAATATTTGGAATTACTTCTGCGTCTTTATCGAGCATTCTTAGGACTTTTACGTTGGAGATTTTTCTGGTCCATGGTGTTTTGAGGATTCTCCTGTATAACCACATCTTAAAGGCTTTAACTTTTGCATAGGTTCCTTCTGTCAGTGACTAGGTTTCGACTCCATATAAAAGCACTGGAAATACATAACACCGTTGCGTTCTGATCTTTAGCACTAATGCATTTTTTATTCCGGTCTAATTGTCCAACAACTCAGAATTTCTGAATTTTGCGTTTGAGTATAAGTTGCAACTATCTATAGTTGTCATCCCTTAAAATTTATCCCAGATATAAAAATTTTCCACAAAAGATGCCCATCAGTACCCAACTTTCGTGTTGCCTTCTGTTTCTTACTTATTATGTCCAAGGATAAAAAGCATTCTTCTGTGGATCCACACTTTAAATGCCACCTGGAGTTGGTTTTCATCTTAATCTTTAAGTTCACGTCTCTACTCTAATATTAATTTTGGTCATAGATAAAAATTAGCCATTTATTGACATTATTTTTGATTTAGGTTTTCATTGCAAAGAAAATCTAATGACGGTTGCTGGAGCTAACCCTATTCGAAATTTTATTTTCGGGTCTTTCGTATTAATACACGCTAGATTTGATCTTCCTAAAGTTTAAAGGTTGTTTCGTGGTACGGTTAACACATGAATATGATCAATTTAAACTTTGCGTTTTTGAGAATTTTGTAGAGAATAATTGTCCTAAAACCAGTTCTCTTTGCTATCTTACATTTATATTGTGTTTCTCTGATGCTTACGCCTTCCTTGTAGACCACTCCATTTTGGTACAAAGTTTCTAGAATATTAGTCCAATTTTTAACTGTTACTGTTTGGACTGTCTATTAACTTAATTTTTTGGATTTCTAGGTAAAAACTGAGGCTTTCTTTGCCCTTAACCATTGTTTGCCTCAAACATTTTTCTTTTCCTTCTTTGTTTTGCAAATTGTGTTGATCCGGAATACTCATGGTCTTTTTTTTTGGTTTCACGGCATGAGCTAACCACACTTGATTACTTAGTTATTCAATATATTCTTGTGTTTGAAGTACTTTGATTTTTATTTTCTTCTAAATAGGTAACCATCCGAGTTTCTCTCTAGCCTATAACAATGTTTCGTTTTCTGCCTCTCTTTGTACCTCCTTATTCGCTTTTTTGATATTTTATTTATACCATTTATGCCAGCCATACCCACGTTGTTTGTATTCTGATCACCCAAGTTTTGTTTTCATTTAGTTATTATTAACATTAGTTTTAGTTTTATTTACGAAGAAAAGAAAGTACTGTAATCTTAAAAATTTTCGATTTGTGCGCAAATCTTTGTTTTCGATTCTTCTTATTAAAAAATTAATAGTTTATAAAATGAAATCCGCCTAATTGTTTAAGTATCTGTTTGTGTTCTCTGTACAACTTGACTGATCGGCCTGAAAATTAATATTTTAACAAAAATCACTGGTTTTTGGCTAAAATCCACTAACCGAAAATATTGGTTAAGTTTTTTGTTGAAAATGATCCTAATCAACCGGTGGATATCGAAATATGGTTACGTATATCTGTATAACTTAAGAAATATGTATAAAATTAGCAAACAAAAGTCGTATAGTGACCACACCTCAAATTTTTTTTTGCAAAACCATTTTGAATTGATGAATAACACAAAAGCTACATATATTTATGGGATACCCTGTTTTATATTTTCCATGAAGGATAATAAGATTTATATAATGAAAAATATTAAAATTTCTAAACGCATTAACAATTAGCAATGTGTGTTAAATTGTGTTAAAATTAAAAAAAAGAAGATAAGATGTTTACGAAGGAGAAAGTAAATTGTTCACGTTAAATATAAAAAGAGAAAACAAACGGGTCTTGTACATAGCTGGCTTAAAATAAAATTGAATCCTTATTAAGGACTTTGCAAGCTTGCTCCTGGCATCATTTTAATGATTTACATATAAAGCCAAAGAAAGTTTAATGTTATTTGAAACTTCAAACGCATTAAAGCGTAAGTGGAATTTTTACTGGATATTATATTTTTAGTTTAATTATAGCCCGACAAAAAATATCGTGAATTTTTTTAAAACGCACCGTAGGGAATTTGCGAACAACAATATCTGCAATTGAAAGCCGTGGTAACGATTGTAAATTTTATCTAATTGGTTGTGGTTCAATTTATGTCTTTATGCGTAGCTAACCTGTCTGTTTCTTTAAAAAACATTTTGCGCTACTAATACATTATTGAATTGGGGTGTGGAGCACCTTGAAATAAACACCCGGTATATTGTTCATATATATATAATAGTCGTGAAATATTTAACGCTTTTAATAAGAATAAATTCAGTCTTTTTTTAATTTTACACGATACTAGCTGATTTTACTAGTTGAACGGACATCCTTAATCCTAACCTAACTTTTATCATTGCACCGTTGAGCGATAGAGGGCGCACACTAAACATAACGAAACACTTTGAATACCAACAAAGAGCACTCGTAACAAAATATAAAAAATATTACCAAAAAATCCGTCTACACTAAAAATCTTGTTTTATATATGTTACGGGCAAAGTAATTTTTTGGGAATATAATAATAACACTGGTACGGCACAAAATACACTCTTTATGGACGAATGATGAAAGCACAAAAAGACTACAGAACATATATATTTATTTAAAAACGATAAGGTCCAAAATCAGAATAGCACAAAATAAGTGGCTAGAGGGCCAATGTGCAAAAATTGAACAGTTGCAAACACTGCCCGAATATTTATAAATAGTAACTTAATAATAGCTAAAAACAAAGATAAACAAATCTTAAAGGCAAAGAAAAAAAGAAGGTATAGAAAAGGGGTGCGACCCAATATCCCAAATCCCAAAATCTCGAATCGCAAAATCCCGAATACTAAAATCCTGAATGCCCAAAATTCCAAAGGCCTAAAATTCCGAATAGCCAAAATCCCGAATCAGCTAGATACTAAAATATAATTTAGTGACACTTTTGCTCCCTTTCACTGTTTCATACTATCGCATTTCTGCTTATAATACAGAATTAATAAAGTTTAATTGTTTTGTTACTTTAAAAACAAACTGATGTGGCCACCCATGACTTTATCATACATTTGAGCAGTTGAAATTTATGCTGGAAATAATTCTACTAGTGACATTATCGCCTTTGACAAATATGTCTCTGCAACGCTGTAACATAATGAAAATTATTTCATTGACAATGTTGTTTAGCAACGAAAAACAATGAGTTCTTTAAATGTTAAATTTTGTTAATATGAATGCACGCTTAGAATAGCTAATCACGGAATCCAGAAGGTTGTCTTACTAACTGAACTTTATTGAGTAAATATTCTTTAGTCACTTTAATGTTCTAATTAATTCAAAAATTAAAATGAAATACTGAAAATAATGAAATAAGAAAAACACATCTTTATAAGTAAACTTAAGTAAATATATAACATTTCAATAATTTCTCAGAATTTCATACTCTTATTTTTAAAATAATCATAAAAAATTAAAACTTTAATAATTCTGTATTATAAGCCGAAATGTGACATCGTGAAACAGTAAGAAGAAGCATAATTCGGGATTTTCTGTAGTCGGGATTTTGGATTTTAGGGATTTTAGGCATTCGGGATTTAAGGCATTCGGCATTTTGGGCATTCGGGATTTTAGGATTTCGGATTTTGGAATTCGGAATGACCAAACAAAACTCAGTGATGCCATTTCGCCTAAAAAGACGAAAAGGCATCACAAAATTTTCAACACCATATATGAAAGTGGATATTACCCTTGGCTATTATTTCGATTATTCCACTGCTGAAGAAAATACATACGAGAAAATGCGAAAATTACACACTCATAACACTCATTTGTCATTACTTAAAATGATTTTTAAAAATATTACTTCAAAGGCAGTACAGAAAGTGTGAAAAGCGATTCACCATTTGTGTTCAACCAAGGAATGGGTACGAGAGAAGTGACAGTTTTAGTACGAAACTGCTACAAGGAAAAATGTATGTCTAAGCTTTATGATGATGAGTAATCTTATGATAAGGTTTAATATCACAAACTAATGTAATAATCTTTCTTTGTCCTTAGGAAGTTCGACATCGACTAAAAGAACATCCGATGCATTGAAAACCTGTACTGTCACTACAGCACAAGTAGGAAACGAACTAACTTGATCCAAATTTGAAGGGTAGTCCCTCAGGGATGCATCTTAACGCCTCTTCTGTATTACTTATATTCAGAGAGTATTTTTTTAAGAAGCACTAGAAAACATTAAAAAATGTGTAAAAGTCGGTGGAGTCTGGATCAACAATATTACGACAGCGTCGTTTTTGACGACAACTTAAATAACCTACAAGAAATAGTCATTATAATAGGGAAATATACAGAAATAGTGGGTTTATATATCAACATAAATAAAACAAAATTTTTGGTCATCACAAAATCCTAGTATAACATTCAGAGAAAGACTCATAAAACGAGGAAACTCGAAATACCATCCTAAGATTTAGAAAAGTATTCACCTGCACTGATTTCGACCTAGGTCGTATATTGAGATTTTTTAGATACTTCAACAGTACTTCTTTATGAGATGAATGCTGGACGCTCAAAGTAAACTCAAATAACAAAAGTAGAAGCCGTTAAAACGTAGATGTATCGAATAATCAATAAATTACCACTCTAAGAATCAAATGTGTGCGTAAACTTTTCAACATTAAAAATATAAGGAAGACGGCTTACTTGGGATACTTAATGAAAAACCCTAATTCCCTACCACTACAGCTGATAATTGAAGGAAAGATCGAAGTCAAACGAGGGATGGAAAACAAAAAGATGTATTGATCGAAGATCATAAAAAAATGAACTGATCTGGCTAGCATAGGGAACTTCACACACAGCGAGAAATAGAGAAGAGAAGAGATGAAGAATGTGGTCGCAAACATTCATTATTGGAAAAACATATAAAGAAGAAGAAGAAACAAATATTTAACTTATCGTCAGAAAATATTTTTACTAATTTTTAACATTAATAAAAACCAAAAAATATTAACAAAAATGACAACTTTCAAAAACAATAATAAAATTAATTTTTTTTTTCTCCACTCGACTTTCCCGAAATAAAAAAAACTTTACCCAATAAAAAAAATGTTTAAAATAAAAGTTGTTGCTATTACGAATTTTAGCAACTTTATTTTTATAAGCTTTTTCGAAATATTAATTTACTGGAAAATAAACGCGAAAAACTCAAAAATGGTACAAGTAAACTTACACTTCCGCTTCACCGATTTTACCAAAAAACTATATAGTTCCAGATCCTGTAAAAAGAATCCTAGAAATGTATTTTTACGATGTTTGGAGTTTTCATTTAGCTAAAAATAAATGGATGTCCACAAACACACATACACACGCACACACATACACACGGACATCATGACAAAAATGGTAAATTCTGGTTCAAAAGACCTCAAAACGTCGACATCTGATGAAATCTCATTTTTTTCGTACGATTACTCTACTTTCCCTTTTCGGAAAAGTAAAAAGTGTTCGGAACAAATTTATAAAGTTTAAAGTAAAAATTAAAAAAAAAAGTTTTTGGAGGCAAAACTTTACCCAAACATAAACACGCCGCTTAGAGTTAATTTGTTTAATATTTTTATTCAAATATGCTTTGTTTTTAAAGTTGCATTATATGGAGTTTGGTCTCTAGCTTTACGTAAATAGTTTATTATACAAAATTTTGCGTCGGATTCTACGCAACTATAGGACGTTGCCGTTTTAATCCTTAATTTCCAAGAGTAAAACAACTTTCCAAACAGTAATTTAAAAATATCCTAATAAGAAAAACAACTTTAAAGAAAATAAAAAAAAAATACTAAAGGAAAGTCGTAAAATGTAAACGGTTTTAAGCGCTTTTTTTACAACTTTTTTCTTCATAAAAATATCTCTTTTTCTAACAAATGGCCCAATAGATAATTATTAGATCTCGGTTAAAAATATTTAGGGTTCAATCCTCGGACGCTTTATATTGGGATAAAAAAATGACATCCTATGAAGACATACAGCGTCAAGGCTCAAACAATCACCATTATTTACACTTGCGTAGTCAACATCACAATAATCGAGTAACTTATTAAGAATTTGGATTTAATGATTCAATGGCCAGTTCTTTTTTTTAAGAATTTCTTAAGTTTAGAGCAGTTATGCATAAATTTGTTATCAAAATAAATAATTTAAGTTACAACAAATGTTTAATGAAATAAATTTTATAAAATATTTTTTTAATCAACATCATAACCATTTTGATTTACTTAATTAATCTTGAATTAGCTATTAAAATAAGACCCATGATCAAAATGCCTATAGAAACACCAATGGTGTTGATATATGTATTTTGATGTTACATCATTATACTACATGTTACATGAAATTTAAATTAGGGGTTGTTGTGTAAAGAGGATATTAATTAAAATATAAAACAATGATAAAGGTAAATATATAAATTGTGGAAATGGGATGACCCAATTTATGTTATAAAAGCTAATATTTCAGGTTGTAAATGCATGGCCTAAATAAATTGGATACACGATACAGCATCCCTAAGGACCAGGCCGCGCATGCCAACTATTTTTCCGCTCACTATTAACACACAAAAAGCGCGATGAATACATGCATTGTCAAGGGTGTTTTGCATAAATTAAAATTTGCTTGCAATAAATTAAAAAGAAAAATTGAGACACAAAGCGCGCTCTCATCAACAATCAAGCGCGCCGGGAAAAGGGGTGGGGTGCACGTTTAAAACATTTTTTTGCATCACTACATCTATATACTATCTGTGAAGGGTTCTAACAATTGTGCAGAATACCGGATCATTGGCGCGGGTCCAGCCCATGGTCCGCGATCCGCGGCTGGGGTATGTGTGGTAAGCGCTCATCTAGGCCCGTGGGCCGCACAAGGGCCCGGGCCCATGCCACGATCTTTCACCAGGAGTCGCTTACTCCCGGACCTCACGGAGATGATGTCGCGCACTGAATGCCGACTCTGGAGCTTGCATTCTCCACAGATCAATACCTGTCTCACATCGCGCATGCCGCACAGGACAGTAACATAAAATATTTTCAACCCCTTAACCAAAAAAATATATAATACAATAATCGAATGACAGCTATAAAAAATCACATTATTTAAATTAATATTTTTACGGTTCAAATATTAAATTTTAAAGGGAAAATTTTAATTTAAAATAACAACCCAAAAAAAAATTAAAATAAAAAATAAAACAAACCATTAATGATAGCAATAAAAAATCACTTTAGTGTATTAAGCTTGTCACGATGAAAATTAAACATAATTTTATAAAAAAATGTATAATCTTCTAAATTTTCTTCATAATAATATGTTTTGGCTACGACCATTAGTTCTTTAAAGAGAAAATTATTCATTAAAATGAAATTATATTTGCGTTGCAAGAATGTATATCTGATAAATAAGAATTATTATTATTTTATCGTTGTTAGAAGGACCTCGCAGTCGATAACCAGTTATGGATAAACATAAAATCCTGACAAATACCATAAGTAACCGTTATATCATCGGTTAAAAGATAAAATTCATTAAATGCATGATATAAGGCACTTAATAAAATAATTAAAACTTGTTCATCATAAAAATTTGGTTTTACATCGAATATGACATTTTACATTATCAATGAAGAGTTTTGCAAAATAAAAAAGTAAAAATCTTATCCAATTAACTGCATTATGTCACTTAATTACTTTTATCTTTAAAACGGCGACATGTGGATTCAATTTACATGTCGCCTACAGTTTACTTTTTGCCAATTTTTATGTCATTGTTGTAACAGGGCAAGTGTTACGTCACAGACGGGATAAAAGATTAATAAAAAATAATAATCCATCATGCATAACAGCAAAAAATACATTATTTAAATAAAATTTTTCGTGATAAAATTACAATGTAAACTTTATGGATTTTCATGAAAAAATTTTAACCCTTAAAAGCACAGAAAAATGCAATCCACAAGAGACGAATAAAAAATGAAGCAACTCAACAACGGCGTGCACATAAATTCAGGTAAAATAATTTAATTTTTATTAAGTTTATAAGGGTAGTCATGCAAGGAAACAAAATTATATAAGGCAACATTTTTATTATAATTTTGTATTGCTGAAAATAACAAAAAATGAGGTGTGGTCACCACGCGACTTTCATTTACGAATTTAAAACATATCCCGTACCTTTAATAAAAAACATTACTATATTGCATTAATTATCAGCCAATTAGGTTGAAAGTATGTCTCTGCAAATTCATTTTGTTGCGAAATTTATGTTGGCAATAACTCCGATAGTGACATTCATCACTATTACTATTATAACGACGTCACAATTATAATGACACTATGTCTCTGCTACTTATTTATTTAATCAAAGGCCAATTCTACCTTTTTAAAGGTGTATGGCGTAATATAGTAAATTATTTCAATTTATATTTTTCTCTCCATATTTTTCTGTCCTGCGTTAGTTCTTTGATCCCTTCCCACGCTATACCTTTTCTCTCCGCTTCTTCTTTCACTCTGTCGTTTCACGTTTTCCTTGGTCTTCCTTGGTATTTACTTCCTGTTACTCTAGTTTCATATACTCTTCTTGTCATTCGATCCTGGTTCATGCGGCACACGTGTCCGAACCATCTAAGCTGTCCATGTCCCTACTATCTTTTTGTTTATGGGTTCTATCTGTAAGTTTTGTCTATATGTTTCGTTTCTTATTCTGTCTCTTCTTGTCTTATTTTCAATTTTCCTTAAGAACCTCATTTCTGTTGCATTTATTCGTGTTTTA
>JARJDX010102844.1:0-13024 GCA_030264735.1 Gymnusa sp. GC000175
ATCTCTGCCTTTGATTTAAGTGGTTTGACAAAGACAATCCCGGAGTAATCATCAACAAACACCGCCATGACAATAGCTCCACCAAGTGATCTGCAGGGCATTGGCCCACAAATGTCATTAAAAACTAACTCACCAGGTTTTATTGCACGATCTGCATTTTCCAGGAATGGTTTGTGTGTTTGTTTAGCGTAAATGCACGTTTCACAGAATTGATTTTCGCTTCCACTAGTCTGTGACTTAGTTAATTCCAATCCAATGACCGCTAAACTTGTGGCTAATTCCCTAACTGATCCATAGTTAACATGTCCAAGCCCCTGATGCCATACGCCGAGCGATGCCGAACCACCTGCAACCACCTTTGCACTTCCTTGAATATGTTCAAAGTCCATCTCGTACAGATTGTTTGCTTGTCATGCCCTGTTGCAATTTTTCTTCCATTCTAAATCATTACCAGCGAGTTGTTGATAAACGTAATGCCTACTTTCTTTGTCGTAGCAGCTCCCAACGACAATAAATTGCGACCAATTTTAGGAACGAACTAAACGTCAGACAAAGTTACATGACCTCCCGTTTTGAACACCACTTCTACGTTTCCGACACCTTTTGCGTAAATTGTTTTATTATTACCTACTGTAACAAAAAACTATTCATTGTTTATTTCTTCAAACGAAGTGAATAACGACCGATTAAATGTTATATGATGTATAGCGCCACTATCACCAATCCAAGAGTTATTACTGTTTCCGATACTAAAGAAACGTGCAGCCTTTGCAATCATTAGAGCTCCTCCATTCAAAACGTTAGCTTCCAGTTTTGAATTTGAATTATTTTGTTTACTGTTCCTGTCTTCGCCATGACCAATATGACCATTTTTTTCGCACTTATAACAGCGAAATTCTCCTTTCACAGTATTGCCATACTGTTTAAAATATTATTTGCTTTTTGCTTTTTACATACAACGCATCCCCTGCCCTCTGTGTTTCCTTAGCTGCACTGCGAGTAGCCTCGAGCAGCAACAGTTGCTCTCGAAGTTTGTTAAACCCAAGGGCCTGTTCGGTTGCCGTCGATATATAATATTGCTAACGGAAAGAACTGTACTTAAATGGTAGGTCGTTGATCAGTTTTGATGCCAACAGCGAGTCGGGTACTTCTCCCCCGTCGCTTTTACTATAACACTATAACCGCACAATAGCTTGATACTGATTTTCTCCGCGATCACTCCATTAAACGAGCACGAACAAGGAGCGCGACAGAGGGTAAAAATTACATGTCAACTTACTGAATTTAACAGGTTGTAATCTCTTCCTATTTTCCGCTCTTTGTTTAGATCTTTCAGTATCTAACAAATTTCTAATATCGCATTGTTTATGATACATAATACTATCATGGACTATCATATCAACTTTTCCTAATTTTTCCTAATTTAGAGTATTCAGTCACTGGCTCATAAATTATTTTATAAGGTGCACCTGTTTGTGTAATCCACCAAATGTTGCAAAAAAAACAATATTTACAAAATGAATTGAATACATTATCCAATTGTATTCTTTAAAATGTCTATAAGATAAATAACATTTTACATTTTTGTCAGCTTTGGTATGAATTGAATGTGAACACAAAGGTAAATATTAGTTCAAAATTAAACCCTATTTTTACTTGTGAATTAAAGCCTATTTTTAGGTCAGTCAGTGTAATCACAACTTTTAAATAAATAATATAACATAAAAAAATATTTGATATATTAGCCTAATAATTTATTCTCGTCGATTATTTACGCATTAAGTTTTAAATCTACACTAAATAATAAGCAAAATAGGGTCTAATTTAAAAAAAGTAAATTCCTGGCCAGGGCAGTGTAGCTCAGTACTAGTACAGTCTAGGCATTCGGCTGCTGAGTGCAAGATCATGGGTTCGCGCCCCACAGCAGGCAAAATATTTATTTAAATGCCCAACACTGCACCAACTCCCCGACCCGCCTTGCCAGCGTGGGGTTTCATGGCTAACACCATCTCTGGTCAGGAGTTAGATGAGAAATCATGTAACTTCAGTGGTTTGAAATCCACGCTAAACGGTAGGTCCACCTGTAATGTAAGTTGCCAGCATTACAGGCAGAGAAGAGGCTTAACACCAGCAGAGGTGTGAAGATAGTACATATGTTATGTTATGTTATGTAAATTCCTGGCCACAGCTAAAATAATGTACTGAGCATCAGGAGAGGACAAGTAAAAATTAATATATATTCAACAGATTAGGCTGCTCCAGAAAATTATTATTATAATTTTGTATAAGCACCTGTTTCAATAAATAAATATATAATTTGCTTACCCATAAAGTATAATCAGTTGAATAAAAGCAATACTAAGAATGTGTGTCAAAAATGACAAACATGTCTAAAATTAGTAATTACAAGTTGTCTTGACAACAACTTTATTTTTGATATAAATTAATCAAGGTAAAAACTAACGGCTAATTAAACTTTATCGTCATTGACACTACAATATGTTATAATTTGTTAAAAACAAGCATTAATATTTCAAAGTCATTTATTGCTTTTTGTTAGTAACTAAAAATGCTAGTACATAACTAAAAGTGTTGGAATATCTTAAAAATATTTTTTAAATAATGTCAATAGCGTCTTATAGTTTCTAAGAAAAGGTGTTCAAAATTCGGTTCTATAATAGTAAAATTTAAAACTGGTAAACTTGCTGTCTGATCCAATATTCGAAATACCTCTGGCCAATACAAATATGGACAATTAATGTAATATAACAGTCTATTATAATTTTCTTGTTTCAGCTCCACGTTTCGAAATGAGTTCTTAATTTGCGCGTCAATGATATTAAAAACATCATCAATTCTCATTCCCCTACGTGTATCCAAATCAAGTGCAAGATAAATACCAGGTAAATGTTTTTCAATCACATTATTAACAGTTCCCCAGCATCTAAGAGATCCATGCGTCATTATTCCAACCTTTGTACAGATAAGTTGGGCCTCTTCAGCTGAATATGAAGTGAACAATACCGTTTTTCCTAGTTTTGTTGCGTACAACATAATCTGCCACATATATTCTCTTGATTGTAAATCCAAACCTAAAATGAAATTTAAAAAAAACTTACATACGTTTTTTAATTTTGGTCAATTTTTGTTCAGGGGAACCTAGACAGTGTATTTTCACTTAAATCTCAATTTTTTTTGACGATTACAATAAATTATCTAAATATCCCAGTAGTAAAAAATACTATCGATTTATTTATTCGTTCCATTTAATTTAAAATTAAAACAAATAATACTTCTCGTACGTTTACTTTCATTTACGACGTAAAAGAAAGAATAGTAATCGCGTAAATTTGCGAAATCGAGAATTTTGGGGAAATATCCGTTTCGGACTCCCCACATTCAAAAATAGTTGTTTTTGAAGTGGTGTCTGTGTGTGTTTTAATTTTCTTTTTTGGGGTTCGTTTTCAGAGATCCGGGAAGATTTTAATAACTTTTTTGGTATTTGAGCTACGGCGTGCAGCTTTTGACATATAATGAAGAAAGAATGTGCGCACAACGTTGACAGAGCACATTTTTGAATTTTGTCCCCGTTTTCCGGTTAGGAGTTTTTAAAGTTCTTCAATTTTTTTTAGGATTTTGAGAAAATGCACGCCACTGCCACTGCATTTCTCCAACTATTTCTGCCACAATTCGATGCATAAGAGTCAATTTCATCGAAAAATGTCCCCACACCTCGAAGACATTTTTATTTTCAATCCAAAAAAAAAACATTTTACCTCCAAAAAAAAACGAAATTTTTACAACTGGTTTCCCTTCATTTCCTTACTGCGATCGGTATTTTTCTTAATTTTATTTAATTATACTATGCGCCTTTTAATTCTCTTTCTTCTTGTTCACCAAGTTTTTCGTTCGATAAAAAAATATAAGGTGAAAAAATTCGCGGTACGCTTAAAATTTTCTGGAAATAACATAATGTCTATCTTCTGCTCTCTCTCTCTCTCCCTCTCGCACATATCGTTTCCCTTATGATTTACTATTTCGCACTCATTGCGATATCATCATCAAGCGAGAAAAAAATTTATATAAAAGAATAAAAAAACGTTTAAATCATCTTCGCTCGGCGTAAAAAAATTAAAATTATCCCAGAATGAATAGAATTTTTTTGCTCGAGGTGGTAGTTTAAATATTTTAAAAACTATCAAGCTTAAGAAAAAACCATAAGAGTACAAATGTAATAAAAATTAAATTTGCAATAATTATTGTTATCACTTTTTCAAAATTTAACATTTTAGAAACTCATATTTATTTGTTGCTAAGCAACATTTCATTGAATTTATTTCTATCAAGTAGCAGAGACACTGTCATTATATTTAACTGATAATTAATGATATAGGTTATATATCATTTAAAAGTGACGAATGTCTAATTATTATCGAATAAATAAATAATGAAATATACAGCTTGACCAAGTCTAGCTGGCTGACAACTTATAGGTGCGCACAAGTAGCGCTATCTAGTACTGTACAGTCTCTGAAAAAGTAGTTTTGGGCCTAAGGCCCGTGACACAATGCAAAATTTAATAGAAAATTTTATTTAAAATAATTTTTCACATGCCAATATATACCAGTCAGGCTGTAGTTATAATTCTATTAAAAATAACAAACAGTGTGATTCGTAAATAAAAGTCGTGTGGTGACCACATCTTTATTTTTTTATTCTGGTATAGGTCATTGAATTAAGTAAATTTTACTATAAGTCTTCTTTGTATTTTTTATTATTGCGGAAAAATTTGACTTTTTAGAAAATCGCGAATTTCACCATTATCATTATCATCATCAGCATCATCATATATTATTTAGGACTTTGCAGTCTGTTATTCTTAAGTTTTCTCTGGGGATCCCAATGTCCATAATTTCTTCCACCCGTCGGTGGCCTTCCTGAAGGTCGCCTAGAGCGGCAATTTTGAGATGCCCTGATTAATTCTTGGCTCGATATGCGGTTGATGTGTTGATTCCATTGCCTGCGGCGTAATATTATGAAACCTGTGATTTCTGATGCGGTGTCGCCGTGTTTTCCTGATGATGCGTCTTAGTATCAGCATCTCTGTCACATTCTTAATTGATATAGTTTTAGATGTGTCCGCTCGACATTCCGTGGCATAAGTAAGTACCGGTCGTATGCATGACTTAAATATCCTGACCTTTGCTGTTGTACTCACATTGTTGTTGCAGAAAACGAGAGCGAGTTTAGGGCTGTGGCGCTTTGGAGAGCTTTTTGTGTCTGTAGTTTTACTTTCTCAGCTAAGTTATAGTTTGTGGCAAGGTTGACGCCCAAGTATCTGGAGTTGTTGACTTGTTTCGTTTTTGTCGTTTTTGACTATTAGTTTGCACCGTCTCGCCCTTTTACCGCAGACGTCACTTTTAGTTTTGTCAGTGAATATTTGTAGCTGGTACTTTTGGACAGCATTATTAGTGTGAAGAGCATCATCTGAAGATCCTCTCCTGATGTGGCTAACATAGCCCGGTTTATCCGCATAGCACACCGTGCTAATTTTACTTGTTTTTAGTTCGTAGCCGTCCGCGATAAGTTCGTCCATGGTTACATTAAATATTACTGGACTTAATGCGTCACCTTGCTGTATACCTTTGCTTATATGTATTGTGTTAGCTTTAATTTGAGTCTTAAGCCCAGTGTTTAACGTTTTTACTATGCCAGCAATTATTTTTGTAACCCCATGTTGTGTGAGTATGTTGATCGCGTCTGTAATTCATATGTTATCGAAGGCTTTAGTAAAATCTGTATAGTACACATGAGCTGGTTTGTTGTGTATTCGACTGCTTTCCAAATTATTTTCCGCACAACAAATTTGGCATCGATGGTGGATTTTTCTTTGCGGAAGCCGAGATTCTCTTGCCGCGATGTGTAGCATTCATTTCCACATCCGAGTATAAATGACACCCGAGTATAAATTAGCTATGTTATTGATTATTGCAATTACGCGATGGTTTCCCGGAACATTTTTGCTTTCTTTTTTGTGCACTGTGAATAGCCATCTTTTCTTCTAATTGGATGGCATTGAGTTTCTTATAATGTACGTCTTAAATAGTTTAGTTACTTTTTCGATCATCTGATCTCGTGCGTATTTTAAAAGTTTTGCGTTTATATGGTGGCTCTTCTGTTTTTTTATTTTGGCGAGTCGATTGTTTATTGCTTCTTTACTGATTTGTAGAGTCTCTGTGTTGTTATTGGGAGGTTCTGTTGGTTGTGAAGAGTTTGTATTTACAAGGTTGCTGAAGTGCCGATATAATATAATTTAGAGAACCTCGCATTTGCACACTGTTTTATTTTCTCGAATTTCTTAGGACGGCCCATATTTTTGACTGCCGGCCATATAAATCAGTGTGTGAGTAAACGCTTCCCAGCAATTATTTCGAATTTACCGCAGTTCTTCTTGGCCTTGGTTTCTAATTTTGTTTTACTTGTTCCAGGCCTTCCTTTTACGGGATTTTTTTTACTCCTGGACAATACCAAGCTTTACTATTTTTCCTTGGAAACTCAATGCCATCCAATTGGAAGAAAAGATGGCCCGGTGTTAGCTGTTCTTGAACCTAATGCTTCTTTATTAGCCTGATTTATATTCGACACTATCTTTTTGAGAGCCATTTCATAGTGTCGCTTTCCTCTATAGGGTTGGATTTAATTCAATTTTGTTTAGTTTATTCATATACATGTCTGGTGCTTTTCTTATTAAGCTGCCCTAAATTTTATCTCGGCTTTTTGTTGTTATTGTTGCAACTTCTCTTGACTTTAAATTTGTGAAGGCGTAATAGTCCGAGAGCCAGCGTCATACCAACGACGTTCATATTTTGTAAATATGTTGTTTAGGCTAGTAGAAGACGAGTGGTGACCGTCAGCTGGTCGACTAGGTGGGAAACTTGGGCGCTACGACGCCATCAATGTTGCAAACTAGAAGAGTATTTTTTTTATATTAACGAGAACCTTATCTTTGTAAATAATTATAGTTAAGAAAATTTCCTTGCGGTAACCAAAGTCCCGACGAGTGCTATTCGACGCCTTAAAAAAAAAAAAAATGCGACGCTTTGTTTGGCGTCGCGACGCCCTCAAAGTTGAAAAAACAAACAACGATATTTCCGAAACGCCAACACGGATCAAAAAATATTCTTAACAAAAATTTAAGATCGTGTAAAGGTCTATAAAACATATTACAAATCAAGTATTTTATGTTAAGCCTATTTTTCTATAGCGCCAGCAGGCGTTGTATTTTTACTTTCCGTCGTGGATTGCGCGGTAATTTCCTATCGTAATAGCAGCTGACCACACAGGCTTCAATTAAGCATGGTCAGCTGACCGTTAGTATCACTTTTTTTTTGTTTTACTTTGACCAACCTCCCCCCCCCAGCTGACGCGCAATGCCCCTTGGAGAACCAGCTGACAAAGATTACTTTAATTCCTTTTTTTCAAACAACAAATTCACAAAGTTTCAGTCCCGTTAGTATAAAAAAATACTCTTCTAGTTTGCAACATTGATGGCGCCGTGGCGCCCAAGTGTCCCACCTAGTCGACCAGCTGACGTTCACCACTCGTCTTCTACTAGCCTAAACAACATATTTCCAAAATATGAACGTCGTTAATAGGACCGACGATTTGTGACGCTGGCTCTCGGACTATAATATGCATAATACCATTTTGTGGCCCTGTATTTAAAGCTCTTACATTCAGGATGCACTTATATGGTATTTTTTTGTTTATAAGTTAGGTACTTAGGTCGATAGTTGACTTGTGGTTTCTTGAATTACTCCATTTATACTGATGTTGTTTTTTTGAGCGTGAAATAGGTGTTTGTTGTTTTCATATAATTTGTAATGCAGAAGTTGCACATTAGCTCTCTTTGCTCATTTATCAAGTCTTTGTTGTGTTTATGTTTTAGGTGAGGTCTAATGCTACTCCTAACCCTACACCTACAATTATAATTGCATTGTTCGTGTCAATGTTATCAATTGCTGGTTGCAGTTTTTCTAAGAAATGCTCCTCTTCCTCGATCGGTTTACTGGCATCGGGAGCATATACTGCAATGATATTGTATATTCATTTTTCATGTAGTTGCCAATTTATATTGATTATTCGTTCGTCGATGTATTGTGTGTTTATCACCTTAACCGAAATCTGTTTTTCTAGTATCACTCTTATCCCTGCGAATGCTCTACTGTCTTTTGGTACGCTGCTATAATAATAGACAAATTATGTAATTTTCCTTTGTTTTTGTTTCTGTGAGTGCATAGATTTGAATATTTTTAATTTTTCTATTTTAGCTATAACCTCACGCATCTTGCTTTTACTCAAGTTTATGTTGCTGTTTGTATAATAATTTTCCGTTTACAACTCGTTTCCTTGACTTTGTCAGGTCTATTCCGTGTGATCCATCCTAGGTCTGAGTACTTTGAGTATGCAAGAGAATTAACGTTTAACCTGCTGTTGCTAACCTGACTTTTTCGACGGCTAGTTCTCTTCCCCGTTCACGATAATTTCGATTGACTTTAGTTATCGTGTCCAAGATACTTTCATCCACCACCTAGAAACGCGCCCGATGGGGGATCAGCAACCTCACACGATTTTCAGTTACTTTAAAATAAATTCTGTTCGGAATTTTGAAAATTTCCAGCAGAATCAAGTCAGCATAGAAATCTACACAACATTGTTTTCTTTAATAATAGGAAAGATACTCAAGGTAGGCTACTCAATGTTGACCACCCTGTATTGTACTAAATTTTATATTTAAATATAAATTGTATTTTTGTAATATAATTACCTGCAGATGGCCTATTGAAAAGCAGCACTGGAAAATTATCAACAAATGCCAGTGAATTACAGAATATCTTCATAGTTCCTAGACTTAAGTTTTGTGTTTTGAAATTGAGATATGCTGTATATTTAAATTTTTCGGCCAGTGCTTTAGCAAATTTTCTACTATCGGATTTTCGATAGCCCCGAATCATAAGAATGATCGTCAATATTTGCAGCACCGTGTATCTAAACGAAACAGCTTTACTTTTAGGTGCGTATCCATACAAATTAGAAACCACCCATTGACGATTGCGAAGGTTATATCCCGAAATATAAGCTGTCCCAAAGGATATCCTTTTTTCACGACTGAGCATTCGTATGACACTTGTTAATCCGGATCCATTTGCTCCTAAAATACCAATGCATTCATTTTCTTGAGCTTGCAAGCAAAGACCATTGACAACTCTCCTTTTTTGATGCCACTTTGTGAGATTGTAGATTATCAAATTCCCACGAAATTTAATTTCGTGTAGTAAATATGACCTTATTTTTTTCTTCTCGAAATGCACATCTGCATCTTCATTAATTGGATCCAAATACTTTTTTCTCCTGATTGATAAATTGTTTAAAACACCACTTTCCGCAATGCAAAGCAAAATAAAGTAATACACTGTGGCAAAAAGCAATAAAAATAAAATGATTACTCCAATTCCTGGTAGTTTAAAATCCAAAAAGTGGGTACGTTTATAGTCTAAAAAAAATTGACAAATTAATGTTAAAATAAATTATGTCATAACATGTAATATACCGCAACAACTTTTGTCCACCATACAAATACTTTGTTCACAGAATTTTTCATAAAACGTTTCCCATTCGCCAAGTTTATAATCAATCTTATTTTTCACGCAATCCCAATTTAAATCTTTACAAACAGATATTCTGACACTTTCATCGTATAAATGCAAGATCCCATTGTGTAAAGCGTAAAATGGAAAGAACACATAGAGGAACGGATTAAAGGCTAAAATATATTCTTTGATGTCATCTCTTGCCATTACCAGTGCATTAATTATCGGGCTCATAATTGGTCCTTAAAATAATAGCAAATATAAAATTGGCGAGTTACCATTTATATTATATAGAATATTGGAATAGTAACAAGTATATAAATTATTTGTAACCTAAGGCCAACCCTTAAACCTTGGGTTACTCTCTTCTTTTAGATCTATGCCCCTCGTTGCCTACCACATTTCTTTTTTCCCACGGGATTTTTCTTATCTTTTACATATCTATCTGTAGGTAGACTAATTAAACCATAAAGATTCTTTTTCTTTAGTTTATTTACTTTTTTTATTAATTCTTTTTTTTTTATTTTCGTTATTTGAAATGCCTCTAGTTGGACGAATGGAGTAGTTCGAAAAGAACTAGTGCCGGTCCCAAGCCCGGATAAAATAGAAAGGTTTGTGGGCCAGATTAGCAATCTACCCACCATAAAAAAGACCATTCGCTTACAGACCTAATACCAAGCCTTGGATGGCGGACGCATAAAACGGACAAATGACCAGGCGAAAAAGGAAACGTTTAAGAAATGCGAATATCATTATAATGGGATGCTGGAACATCTTCTCTTGGACTAATAAAGATCAAGAAATAATTATGGAGTTGAACAGACTAAACATAAATATATGCTCGATAACAGAAACAAAGAAAAAGGAATAGCAAAGTATAACAACCACATCCTAATACATAGTGGCAGAGAAAGGCAGAAGAGAGCAAAAGCGGAAGTGGGGCGAAATTTTGAACAAAATATAAGAGAATTGAATCTGCAAATATATGCTTTAGACAACTTTAAGCCTCAACAATAAAATGATCTACATACTGAGCACATACGCACCCAATATTAGTGAATCCAAGGTAGAAAGGGAATATTTTTTCAACAACTACAGAAAACAATACATGATACACCTGATAAAAAAATTATAATTTTCGTAGCCCTAAATTCAAGAATCTGTAATGACCTGGAGTTATGCAACGTTTTAATGAAGCAACATGATGAAAACGGAGAACTATTATTATCAATGTACGCGCAACACCAACTGCGATTTAACAATACATTTTTCCCCTACCAATAGCAATATAAGTATACGTGGTTCAATTGTAGGCGTCAAGAATCAGTAGATTTTATTATTACTAACAGGAGTATACTACCCACTCAAACCCTGGACGTACGAACAATGGGCTCTGCTAATATTGGTACAGACCATAATTTAGTACTGTGTAAGCTCCGCTTAACTATCTACCTGAAGCCACACTAAAAAGAGCCACCCTTGTAACTAAATTCCACACGGAATCATTTAGACACGACAATATGAAATAGCTATATTAACAGAGACTGTCAGATAATATCCGATTCAATAATATATCAGAAGGTGATGATGAAAATCAAAATGGAAAAAATTACAGTCAAATATCATATCAAGTGAAAGTGGTCATATCTATAAAGCCTACTCGTTGTAGATTATCCATTAACAACAAATCAATCAATCAGCAGCTCACCTTTAAATATTTAGGCGTTGAAATCTTACCCTATAGATATATCACCAAAGAAGTACGACTGTAAGCCAACAATGCATCTGCAATTTCAGGCTGTAACGGTATATGGAAGAATACGATAATAAACAAAAAGAGTAAATTTAGAATATACAAGACATGTGTTAGACCAATAGTAACATACGCAGTGGAAACCCATGCTGAAAGTGCTAAGACAAAATCTATAACCAGAACAAGTAAGGCTAAAATTTTTAATAATAATCGAGGTACCAATGAGAGACTATATTGAAAATGAGGATATCAGAGCAAGATGCGGTATCCAAGACGTCGTCAGATGGTACCATGCAAGGCGCCGACAATGGAGAGGCCACGTGGTAAGAACGAATGAAGATAGATTGGTGAAAAGAGCGTTCCTATGCATCCCAAACTCAAGGTGACCACCGGGAAGAACGTTAAGAATATGGCGCGATAGATGGACATCAATATTCCAAGAAAAACAGCCAACACCATAGGATAATTGTAGAGAATAAACAGGATAATTTCCTAAATAATGAAGAAGAAGAGAAGAAGAAATACAGTGTATAGACCGATTTAAAATTTGACTTCTTCTTAGACCTGTTAAGAGCTGTATAGGTACTTTTAATACCTCACAAGCCCTTCTTAGGTACTTCTCAAGTACTGCTTAAATCCTTTTAAATATTTAAAGTTAAAATTAGAACCTGGTTTAATTATTTAGATCCTACATCAAAAATGTATTTTAAACCTTCCAAGTGCTCCAAAACTAAATAGGATCTAAAGTAAATCATCCGGGTATTTCCAATCTAAATAGGTCCTTAATTGCATCATTAGTTAAAAAAATGCGTTGGTAGAGTTGGGATTTTTACGAAAATACCAATATTCATGTGAGATCCGGAGTTGAACGAAAATATGCGTAAAGCTTTTTGATTTATTTTTACGTTTTATAAATAGTTTTTTTTTTAAACCAGGAAAATGGTAAGAACATTGGTATGCATTTTTTGGTAGATAAAGAACGGAAAGTGTAAACAATTTGCTTAGCGAAGTAAACTCAATACATCCAGAAGAATAGAACAATACCCGACAGGGGTTTTTTGAATGGGAAAGCAATAACAAAGGAAGCAACTCCCATTCTGTGTGAAGAGGTGAAGTATTAAGAGGTAAAAAAAACTTTAGTATCAATTAAAAATAAAAAATTATCGTGGCAAAGTGCCACTTAAACGCGGTGGAGCACAATTAACACAATAACTAACAAATGTTTGAATGGGAAGGCGGTAACATAGAAAACATTTCCCTTTGTGAAAATCTATATAAAGAGGTGAAGTACAAAAAAGTAGTAAAACCTTAGGATCAATAAAAAATAGAAAGTGATCGTGGCAAGATGCTACTGAAATACGGTGGAGAATTAACAAAAATGTCCTAAAAAACCTTCACGGAGTGTAAGATACCAAACTAAAAAAAAAATGTAAAAAAGTTACCATTCTGAAAAGTTAGCAAGCAAGAACCCACGAACTACAGGAGTGGAAATCTATTAGACATAACTTTAAAACCATCTACAAAAATA
This sequence comes from Gymnusa sp. GC000175, assembly GCA_030264735.1. Taxonomy (NCBI): domain Eukaryota; kingdom Metazoa; phylum Arthropoda; class Insecta; order Coleoptera; family Staphylinidae; genus Gymnusa; species Gymnusa sp. GC000175. Next base: position 12,932 of record JARJDX010102844.1, read on the forward strand.
ATAGGTCACAAAATCCTTACCTCACATCAATATACTTGACAACAAAAATATAACTACCAACCTCATTAAAACCTACGACTTTAAAAGAGACGC
>JARJDX010102876.1:0-12505 GCA_030264735.1 Gymnusa sp. GC000175
ACAAGACGGTTATAATCACCATGGCACGATTAAGTATAATTATCGCCTTACTTGTTATCATTGCATGCATCGCAATAACTTATTCAGAACGTAAGTAAAATTATGTATTTTGCTAGTCTAATAAGCTATTTTTTTATAAATTAATTGTATTCAGTTCAAATCATAAAATTGAATTTTTTTTGTTTTTTAATTTTATATACAGGGCGTCCCAAAATGGAACGATTCAATTGTTGAAGGTACAAGAGTTGTTTTAATTTTTGTACTTTTCTCTGAAATCATTATTTAGAAATTATTTTAAAAAAATATAGAGTTGTTTATTTGTATTTTTTTTTAGATTTGATTAAGGGTGCTAATTTTTATTGTAGACATTTTCACGAACGAACGTTAGATTTAAAAAAATAGCTTTTTGAACTCTTTTGTTTGCAAGAAAAGTTGATTAGCGATGCTATGGTGTTTTTAGAAAAAAAAAATTCCAGCAACATTGCCATTTGTTTCCATAAATTAAATAAAAACAAAAATTAAAATAACTAACCACATTTTTGAAAAGTTTTAATGTGAATTGCTAAACTTCACTTTGTTGGATCGTCCACTTTGAAAATACCTTATTTTCTTTATAATCTTATGATTGACGAAATACGGTTATGCTTCTGTCAAAATAAAAAGTCGTGGACTAAGTTGGTTATATGTACTTTTTTTTTAATTATAAAATTTTGCTCTTATAATTACTACAAATTTTGAAACTTTAAATGTAGAGTAAGGAAAAAGATATTTTTGGAATAGACCGAAAAAAATTACTTATTGGCTAGCACTAGATGCTAAGAACAGCTGTTTTTGATATGCTCGCCCAAAAAAAGTTTTAAGGGCAGGACATCGCTTTCAAATGCATTATCTTATTAACCTATAATTTTCAATTTTACAGCTATTCCAGCATCACATTTGGAGTTGCAACGGTCAGACGTTGAAGTGAAGGATGTGTCTCTAGGAGGATATGTAAATGAAGATGCGCAACTCAGAGCTTCTGAAGGAGGTTTTGGTTCTACAATAAAAAATATTGTATTTTTTATCCCAAGGGTAATATTACAATTATTATTGAGGGTTCTTGAAACGGTCCATAGCTTTGGGCATGACGCATTTTCATCTGTTATAAAGGGTCTTAAGGCAGCTATTGACTGGATTGTAGCATAAATTACTGTTTATTATGTTATTGTATAGAAAAGTTATAAATAAGATATGAATTAAATAAATATTTAATTTGTGTAATTTTCCAAAGATTATTTAAAAAAAGATTTAACCGTTTATGGGGCTATTATTGCGCCTTTAACGTATTATTTATAGAATTATGGGAGTTGTCTGGTTTACTTATGGCATGTAATTAAATGTCACATGCATAAACTAATACATCACATGTACACTGTCACTCGAAAAAGATAATATGTAACAAAAAAAACCAAAAGTCACGAATTTATTTCAAAAATGTCACACGAAAATATATAAAATATAACATAAAAAACACTGATTGGTGACACGGGCATGTTACACAAAAAATATTAAATATGTCTGTTTACATGGGACGAATGCGCATGCCATAGGTACGGATGTAGATAAACTGTCAATTTTGCAACGATGAGTGACTGATGAGCACTTGCAAAAATTTGGCTGAAATAGTCACCACAGTATAATAATATAATGTATACCCATTCTATCCTGCATATAATTAATTAAAGTAAGTGACTATCGCTTGAAAGGTCCTCATCCACTATGAGTTCTGACGGAACAGTTTAGTTTAGACTGTTGAGGTTAACTAAAGGTGGATGTTATTTTTTTGTTTAGTTTCAGGCGTAGTCAGATCAGATCAAACTGATCTCTTTTAACTGAAAATATTTGACTGAAAGCCAAAAGTGATAGTAATTGGGGCGCTTTAAAGTAGTGACTAGTAGAAGAATACTACCTATGAAAATATATACATGAATTTTAAATAAGGCTCTTCTTTTTGACACCACTATTTAAGCTAGAAATTACCAGACACAAGAGTAAAAGGTCGCGCATCCTGCATGAACATGCAAATGTCCCGCAGATAAAAAATTTAATTTACTGATTTAAAAAATATATTTATATTTACCCTACACACAATATTAAAATGATGTTATAAAAAGTGATGGAAGCTATTACGAAATGTATTTCTTTCATAATAGGTAAGTAAATGAATTTCGAATAATGGCAGATGAGTTGCGTACGCCTTAGTTGTTGGGAATTTCCGAACCGCTTGAAACGTAAATAATACGATCAACGGCCAGAAAGTGACCACGTGACCAGGTAGCACGGTCTAAGCTAGTTCAGCTTAAGCCGGCTATTATTTTCAGTTTTTTGTGTAGATATAGGTCATATTTTCTTTCATAATTTTCGATTTCTATACATTATTGTTTGTGCCATGTGGCTTTGGTTCCTCTGATTTTTTTTCCAATTACCTTTTGCATGTTATTGTATTCATTTTTGTTGTTGTTTTTGTGATTCCTTCTTTTTTTCCACCAGCTTCAGGATTTCTGTCATCATCCAAGATTTTCGACACGTTTGGTTCTTTTTAGCTAGTTTATCTTCTTGTACGTTTTTGAATATTTCTTTGCATACTGTCCATAGATTCTGCGGGTTGTTTTAATTGTTGTGTCTTTCTATTTGTTCATCTAGGTAGTTTGTTATTTCCCTACGCGTCTCTTCGTTTTTCTTAATAAATTTTTATTGTATTTTAGTTTTTAAAGACCTTTTTAAAACGGAGCCTCATTTTTGATGCTAAAAGATTGAGATCTGATGATACGTCTGCTCCGGGGTACGTCTTCACAGATGTAATCAAATTTCTGTATCTTTGCTTAGGTGCATCTCCAGGTGCTTTTCATGTGTGCATTTGGCGTTTTGGTAGATCGTAGAAGGTATTATTAATTGTTCTTCTTCACAAAATTGTACGAATCTGTCTCCTCGATCATTTCTAGTTCCGAGTCCAAATTTACCCACGGCCATGTCTTTCTCGCCTTGGCATTAATATCTAGATATTTGGGTCTAGGACAGTTCGGCGCGGCCGGTCTGGCGCGGCCAGTTCGGCGCGGCCGTTTTGGCGCAGAGACGTTTTGGCGCGGGACGTTTTGGCGCAGGACGTTTTGGCGCAAGGATGGTTTGGCGCGGGCCAGATTGGCGCGAGTGATTTCGACGTACAAATTTGTCGAAGTACACTACAACTTTGTATATATTTATTTATCAGGAAATTTTTTCTCTTTATAAAGAAAAGCACGAAATATCACAATTACCTATATGTATTTGATTATTTCATGCAAAATTAATGAACAATTTTATTGGCAATATTAAAAGTTTACCAAATATTTAATATTTAATGTGGATTTGAACATAATCAAAAATATGATTAAGAGTTTTTCATCAATAGTTTAAAATATTTTTTCTGTTAAAATCAACTGTTGAGTCCATGTATTTTTGAAAAAAAATGGTCAATATTATACGAAGTGGTAGTAAAAAACATTTGAAAAGGGTATGCATGAGTTTCGAAATCACTGCTCTTTTGAATCGAGGTATAATGATGTTTCGTTAACCTTGTCATAAATTAATACTTAATAACTAAACTTTTCATTTTTAATTTATTTATAATATTCACCATTTTTTGCCGAAACTACTCAACTCAACAATTAGTTTTAACAGAAAAAATAGTTTTAATTTTAATTTTTGGTAAATAAAACTTTAAATAATATTTTTGGTTATGTTTAAATCCACATTAAATATGAAATACTTGTTGAACTTTTATTTATAAAGAAAAATAAATGCGTGATAAATAAATATATAAAAAGTTGTAGTGTGCTTCGACAAATTTGTGCGTCGAAACCACTCGCGCCAAAACGTCCCGCGCCAAAACGTCTCTGCGCCAAAACGGCCGCGCCGAACTGGCCGCGCCGAACCAGCCGCGCCAAATGGTCCCATCCCCAGATATTTATAGTAAACATTTAAGCAATATGATCCCAAAATAATAATAGGACTTACAAAAACATTTTAGGACTGTCTCACTCTTAATAACTTACAGCGGAGTAAAAATATGGGGTATTTGAAACCTGAATAATCCATAAAAATGTTATTTTCAAGCAAATGACTGAGAATAACTGGGTTAGGTTAGGTTAGGTTTGTCCGCGAGACCCAATTTTAACCCTGATTTAATAAAAGTTTTCTTTCTTAATTAGCAATTTCTTTATAACACCCTAGACGCCAATAAAAAAAAACTCCTAAAAAAAGGATATTTTTTTAGAATTTTCGTTTTACTTTCGCTAGTATTTTTGTATAACATACATTAACCCGTGTGTATATTACTTTCATCTAGGAAGTAAAAGAAAGTATAGTAGTCGCGAAAATTTTTGAAATCGACATTTTTGTGGAAATATCCGTTTTCGAAGTGGTGTCTGTCTGACTGTGTCCTCTTTACCGCTCAGACGGCTACACAGATCTGCTTGGAAATTTATATTTCAGCTTTTATTCTTCACTTCAAGTAAAAACATTATCCAGAGGAAAAATTACCCAGTGTTATACAATAAATTTACTAACTGAGAATGCTTTAAAAAATCTCTAGACATTAGAATTAACCTAATGGTTCCGTTAAAAACTGAAGAGCAGGAATCACCTTGAGAAAATACATCTAATACCAATAAAAGAAAAATTTCCTAAGGAAATCAAAGAGTTGCTCTCTAAAAAAAATGAGAAGAAAATCGCAATAAACAAGATTACCGCAAGACAAAACTCAATTAAACAACCTAACATAAGAATTGAGAAGAAAAATCAAGATGCTAAAAGATAAAACAATTAATGCCAGATTCAAAAAACTTACCAACGTTAATAGTACTGTTTATTCCCTTTGGAAGGCAACCAAAAAAATAAAGAGACCGGTGATGCAGATTCCTCTAATTATACAAACTCATGGAAAGTTGGCCAGAAATAATGAGCAAAAAGCACAAGGATTCTCTAAATATCTAGAAAACATTTTCCAAAAATCTGAAATCCAAGAGGAATTTTCTCTAAATTTAGAAGATTCTGATCAAGAGAAGCTTGAAATAAAACCCGTGACTCACACAAAGGTAAAAAATGAAAGTAAAACCAATATAAACACCAAAAAAGCACCAGGATTTGACTCAATAACTGGTGCAATTATGCAGCTGCTTCCAAGAAAAGCAATTGTCAAACTAACCAGTATAATTAATACCGCATTCAGACTAAAGTATGTACCGCACCCGGTCTATAATAAATAGCGAAAGTTATAATGATACCAAAATCTGGAAAGCCACTACATGAGACAACATTTTATCGACCAATATTTCTCTTGCCAAATATGCCAAAACTGTTTGAAAAACTATTACTTAAAAGGCCTAAACCTATTATTGAAAATAAAAACCTAATTCCCAATCATCAATTCGGATTTAGGAACAAACATTCAACGATAGATTAAGTCCATAGAATAAAGCTACGTACACACGGTATAGAAAACTAGCGTATAGTTCTGCTATAGTGTGAATATAGCAGTGTGACCGTTTCGTTTCGTTTTCGCTACTTTCTTTTGGCTATAGTATAGAAAACTATCCCCGTGTGAACACCCTCATTATAGTTCATACGAAAACTTGCAGCTATACCAACACGAATGGATATTTGATAGTTCTGGCTCTGACGATTTTTCTATTAATTGATTTTCCCTCTTTCTCTTTAAGTCTTGTTCTCATATTTTGGTCGAGACGGAGAACTGCGCAATCAGTGAAACATGTGTCGTCCAAGGGCGACATTTGACAAATGTCTCCTCCGAATAGCACGCAAACTGCCGAACGGCCAATCTTCTCTTCGAATCTCGCGCATCAGTCTGTCGACCGCGTTTATCATGAGCTTGGTGATGATTTCATCCCATACGATCAGACTGGCGTTTCCTAGTTCGCGCGCTTCTTCTGAACCCAGATATATATTCGACATCGTGTCGTTGGTAGCCGGAACGCAGAGAGAGCGGCGCTATGCCTGTGAAAGCAACTGCGACGACTTTAACACCTCGGCCGGCCAGCTCGCCGATGACGGTGTTATATATGAATATTTTGTCTGTGCCCCCGCTTCTCTGCAAATAAAAGCATATGTCGTCGAAATAGCGATACTAGCAATAGCGGAAAGATAGTTATAACTAAAATAGAAAACTGGACAAAAAAATGGAGAATCTCACTAAATGACACCAAATCAGTTCACATTAAATTCACTAATAAAAATACTGAATACATTCCAGTTTTATAAACAATCATATAGTACCATACGCAAATACAGCAAAATATCTTGGTATGTCCCTGGATGCAAAGCTACGCTGGAAAGCCCACGTTAAAAAGAAGCGACAAGAATTGGGACTGAGATATAGTAAAATGTATTGGCTAATAGGAAGACAATCCTCACTGACAATCTATATCAAGCTTCTACTTTGTAAGGAAATAATGAAACCAGTGTGGACATATGGAATCCAAATATGGGGGTGCGCAAAGAAAACAAACGTGGAGATAATTAAAAGATTCCAGAATAAAGTTCTAAGGAATATCGTCGATGCTCCATGGTACATAAGAAATAACGACCTCCATAGGGACCTTCAGGTAGAACCAGTTGGTAATGAAATCCAAAGATGTGCCCAAAAACACGAAGAAAGACTACATCAACCCGAAAATGTTAAAGTAAGTAAGACTAAAGAAAATAAAACCTTTTGAATTAGTGTAATAAAAAAAAAACACAGAGCCACTCCTAGGGTATGTGCGTAATAAAAAAGTGTGCAATTAAATATATTAAAAAACACTAAGAACTGCTCTTAGATATTACTCACACTTACTAAATTAGGTTAAAAATAAAATTGTTTATTAGTTTTAATGACTAGATTGTAATATCATAAAGTCAAGTAAAAATGCTTTATTTAATAAAAAAATGCTTTTGTTCTTGTTGCGTTTTTACAATTAAACATTTTAAAAACTCCTCCTTGTTAATAAGAACTTAAAACGATATTTCCAAAACGCATACTCGGATCAAAAAATTTTCTTAAAAAAAATTAAAGATCCTCTAAAGAACTTTAAAAAGTCTTATGACTTAACATTCCCTGGTCAAAAAATTATTGAAAACTTTATACAATTCGACGATAGATTAACAATTCCAAAACCCACTTTCAAGGTAAGCATCTTATTAAAATTCAGCAGGGAAACGCAAAAACTTCGTGACGTTGAAGAAAATAAAAATACAAAAAAAATCATCTCTATAAAACTTGATAAATTCCTACTACAACCATATGTACCAACTACTATAGAAACCCAACAATGGATACAAAACATTAAAATCATTTACAAAGGGAAAATATCAAGCCTCAAAAATAATAACCAACCTTTCATTCATCTTAGTAACCTTAGAAAAACTTTCTCCTCTTTCTAGGACTCACACTTGCTATTTCAAAAAGCATAATAACCAATAATCCTGGGCTCCTACCATAAAATTGGTCATATTATATGGAATCCAAATATGGGGTTGCGTAAGGTAACAAACGTGGATATAGTTCACAAATTCTAGAATAGAGTTGAGTAGAATTTCGTCGATGCTACATGGTACATAAGAAATAACGACATCCATAGGGACCTTCAGGTAGAACCAGTTGTTAATGAAATCCAAATATGTGCCCAAAAACACGAAGAAATATACATCAACACGAAAGTGTTAAAGCAATCCAACTCCTTGACAAGAACAAGTACCTAACAAGAAGACTAAAGAGAAAAAAAACCCTTTGAATTAGTGTAATAAAAAAAACCCAGAGCCAGTCCTAGGTTATGTGCGCAATAAAAAAGATAATCACCGGATGGACAATTTTGAAAATTTAAACTTTTTTTCGTGGCCCCTCAAACTATAACATTGTATTATTTTTGTAACTTCTACAATTTTAAAATATATAAATTTTGTGGTGCTGTGGGGCCCCTTCAAGCGCGAGGCCCGATTGGCGCCAATCTCTCAAATCGCCTTAAATCCGGCCCTGGAATTAATCAACGAATTAGGCAGCAAGTACAATTACTGGAAACCTCGATGTTTTGCGATATCTTCTTCTCGCGTTTGGGGTCTTCCTGTACTTTTTTTGGTTAAACGGGGTCTACAGAAGGTAATATTGTGGATTCATTGCCACTTGAAGTCCTATGTTCTCTCCATAACGTCTGTTGTTTTCGTCCTAACATTGCGCGTTCCATGGCTTCTTGAGACACTCTAACTTTCGCTGCTGATTTTACTAGGCCATAGGTGGCAACGGGAAGGATGCAGCTCTTGTACACCTTACGTTTGAAGTATAACGAGACATCTTAATATTTTATAATAAAGCTGAACCTTCAAAAGGCGGCCTATGTCAGTTAAACAGTTGAATTCTACGTTTGATTTCGGCAGTTTGATTTTCTTTGCCGACTTTGGTACAGATTTCTAATACCTTTTTGGTGTAGACCGGTCAGAATAATTTAGTTTGTTGTAGTTTATTTTTTTTGTCGCTTTCAATTTTAACTTCTGGTCTTGTGCATTTAAAGGGTAACTCGATACACTCAGATATTATTTACCATTAACTCTGTGTTCTGTATAGTTATTACTTAATCGATTATTGACCTTAGTTGCCTTGTTTCCTGGTGCCATGTATATTTGTGTATGTTTTTGTGTTTTTAGAAGCCATTTAAAATTTTCATATCTACCCTCGTGGACAAAAAAAATCGGACACCAAAGTAAATGTCTGGTAGCATAAAAAAAATTCTTTTTTTTACTTTTTTTTTACAAGACGTGAAACATTGTCTATAAAATAAGAATTGGTAGTAAGAAATGATACTAAACATTTTATTTTTTAACAAAAAGTTACGAATCAGTAAATTAGGCAGAATTTTCAAATTCGTTAGTCTTATTGGCTAGGCTTTAAATCTACGTTGTCACACAATTTAAGCAATCAATAGTGTGTACTACCTCCACGAACTCTAATTATTACTACCATACGGCGTGGTAAACTTTGAATGCAGTTGGCGACCTCTTTTTGTATAATATTTTCCCATTCCTCACAAAGAGTCATTCGAAGATCCTAAATGGTTACTGGTACGGGTTGTCGGTGCCGTACACGTCGCCCTAATGGATGCCAGAGATTTTCAATGGGATTCAAGTCCGGGCTTCGAGATGGCCATTGCAAACGACGAATATTAATCTCATCCAAATATTGCAAAACCACCCGTGCGATGTGCGGTTACTTTTTTGTAATCATAATAGGTGGCGCTGCATACACAGAAAATCAAATCTTGTTGTATTTTTTTTTCTGCGATTACAGCGCCACCAATAATGATTACCAACGAGAGTAAAGTAAGTAAAAAAATTTTGCCTTACAATCTAAGTCTGTAAGATAAAGTGGAGGTTTCGATTTAAATTTAAATTTAAAGTTTCCCTCCTTGGATTTGGGCAAGGGAAAAACTTTTTATTGCAGCTTTAACCACTGCTCATTTAAATCTACTACAGGAACTGCAAATATTCTCCAAACAAAAACCACTCTCTAGAATTCGTACTTTCTATAACGATAAATAATATGTGTTAAATTACATAAGGTTTATATTAATTTATGCAATGCAAAGAAGGAGAGATAGAGTATGGCAGGTTCTAAAATAAAGTTAGGCCCATAGCGGGCTTTAAACATTAAAAACTTAAAATATTGGCCTAAATAAAGTAATAATTTGTTAATTTTAGATAATATTTTACTGTTGATTAAAATAAATAATAATTAAAGAAATTCATTTAATATTAATTAGACCTACAAAAATATGTGTCAAGTTCGATGAACTTGACATCTATTTTTCTAATTCTTGACATTCACTGTTGTAGGAAGAAAAACGTTTCAAATCAAGGAAAATTGTTTAAAATCATTTATATTTATTTAGAAAAATAAACGTAAAGCCAAACAATAATTTTCAATTTTTACCAACGTCTACATGCATCATTTAATTTCATCATGTGTCAATTCGAGAATCCAGTTAAATGTTTTATCAAAACTTTCCACGTGTGTTTATTTTTCAAAATTTATTTTAAATTAGTGTAAGTTTAATTATCTGTGTGAATGTTAAACACTACGTATTAATGCATGTTTCAAAGATTTATTAATTTATTTTTAAATAATTTCTATAAAAAAATTTTACTTTTAAAGGAAACAACCATTTCATTAATTATCAGCCAATTAAATTGGCACTATGCCTCTGTAATTTCATTTTGTTAAAATGCAAGTAATAATTCCAAATGTGACATCCGCCACTTTTGACCAATATGTAACCAAATTACATTAATTGTCAGCCAATTATAATGACATGTCTGTGCTATTTGCGAATAATTTTACCAATAATGTTGGCAACGAAAAATGATGAGATCTTAAAATATTAAATGAAAAGAAAATTATAGTTACAAAATTTGTTTTAAATTTAATTTTTAACACTTTTATTGTTTTATATTTTTCATAACTTAATAGTTTTGAAAATATTTGCAAAAAAACGAAAAAGTTTACTAATAAACTATCACTCCCGGTTGGTCGATTTCAGCCAAAAATATGATCGGTTCAGCCGTAAGAGTTGTGGAGAGGACACAGGGACAAAGCGGAGGTTATTTCCGCAAAAATCTCGATTTTGCGCGATTACTATACTTTCTTATACTTCGTAAATGTAAGTGATAGGCAAGTATAAAATCAAAAAATTATTATTTAGTAATTAATTAATAATTTAAAAAATTAAACCATAATTATCATTATTATGCTATTAAATTATTAGATTAAATAATACTTTCATTAAATGCATAATTAATTTTCTAAAAATTAATTTTAATACAAACACGAAGCCCATATTATTCTGTAAATAACAACAATGTGGATCGTTAAATTATCAATTTAAGTTTTCTTTGTCTTATTATTTCCTTCTTTGTGCAACAATTACTTTTAAGGAAACTCAACTTTAATTTATGTAGATTTCTATTAATATTTTACCATATTCAACTTTGAACTGTACAATGTTCAATTAGAATCTTGAATCTTATAGAGTAAGAATAAAAAGTAACTTATGATTTCAATTCAAAAAGTTATAAAAATATTTTAAAAATCCGCTACAATATGTTAAAAGAGAAGCCTAGAATCGCCATTTAACGCATATTTAAGGCGAATCGCTTTTTAACGCATATTTAAGGCGAATCACGCAAAAAACAAAAAATGATCGCGAATTAAGCCTAGAATCGCTATTTAACGCATATTTAAGGCGAATCACGCGAAAAACAAAAAATGATCACGAATTAAGCTTAGAATCGCGTTTTGACGCTTATTTAATAAGATCATGTAAAAAAATTATTTAATATTTACATTACCGTTGCATAACTCTTGCATGGTGTCCCGACATTTTATCACAGACAGTTTATCACAAGACAATTTATCACATGTATAAATCATCACATGTACTTTTCATCACAGATAAATTCATAACATGTCTATATCATCACATGTACTTTTCATTACGGACAAAAACATCACAGTAACAAATAAAATAACCGACATTATATCTTTAACAGGTGCACAACAAGAGTTCAGGTCTGTAAGATCTGCCATATTTGCTCTTTATTATAAGGAAAATAACAGAAAAATCTATTGAATATAATAGGCGATCCTATATGTGCTTTTTAAACTTGGAGATATAATTTGATCGTGCCCAATTGAAAGATGGCATTTATCATTTATAGAACAGGCAAATACCTTACAATTTAATCGAAATCATATACCTAGCAATCAAAATACAAGCCAACTGGTATATGCCAGGAAATTTCTTAAGCCCACTCCTCACTCACTCGCCTATGTTACACCGAAGAAAGTGGCTAGTACACTAATTTAACACTAGGTTAGGTTAGGTTAGATGGGGCCAGTGTGAGGTGAGTTAGCCTATCGCGAACCGCGAACCTGATAGATCTATTGTTCTGCCCCTTCCCAATCACCTCTCAAGCAGTCCCAGGTGCTTTATGAATCTGGTAACTTTCTTGGGGGTGTGATGCCTCTCACTTCTTCGTGGGGAAGTCGGTCCCTTCCGAAGTGTGGAAAACGCTTGTGGGCTATCACGTCACAAGTGCAGAGTTCAGCCGTTTCCTCTGCCAAATCACATAACCTGCAATTTAACACTAAAGCAGAACGTTCAATATGATATCAGCCACAAAAATAAAATGTATGACAACATCAGAGACACTACGAGGTCGATAAAAACATAATCCAATAAGTAATGAAATTCAAATACTTATGCATAGAAATATCTAAATGCAGCGACATCGAACCAAAAATTATGCAGCAATCAGCATATGGATAAATAAATACACGAGGATCTAAACTAAAACACTTATATAAACATATAAAGTCAATATAAGGCGAATAATGACATACTCCACTAAGACCAGACCAAATCGAAGACCCAAAGAATTTTGAAAA
>JARJDX010102914.1:0-10551 GCA_030264735.1 Gymnusa sp. GC000175
TTAAGACGTCGGCAATATATTTTCGATATTATTACAATTTATTTGATAAATTTCCAGATCTTAAAGATGGATTTTGTTCTTCACACTGTTTCTTAAATTAGAAATTTTGGAGTCCGATTTAAAATTGGTCTTTACATTGTATTTGTGTAAAATTCGTCCGATTTTGTCTGTGCAGTTTTCAACAATCAATAAATATACGCGACTTAAACCTGAAAGTAAGAAAAAAAAATTTACATCGACTCAAGTCGCGAAAGCTTAAATTCTAAATTTTACTAATTTGTTGGTTGAAAATTTGAACACATTCAGGCTTGAACATACATAAAAATAAAAACCACGTTCTTAATATGAAGTACTTTACCCTGTTCTGGAATAACAAACTTAAAATATTTCGTTGCACCACTTGTCAAAATGGATTAGGTAGGTAAAAGTAGTAGCAGAAGTAAGGATTTTAAGCAGCAAGAAAAATAACCCCTAGTTTTAATTACCCATAATAACATTTATTTAATAAAATTCAATCAGAGTTTTACTAATTTTCAATATTTTTTCAACCATAAATAATGATAAAATCGCTGAAACGAAATATGCAATAATAAAACTAAGCAATCTGCTTTTATGGTGTAATTTTTATACTATATATTTTTATTATTTTGAAATTTTAATGCTCCTCGTGGGTTATAAATTTTATTCATGAAAAAAATATTATTTAAACTGGTTTTGACAATTTAAAAAAAATCTAGTACAAAAAGCAATATTTATCATTGTGAACAATGAATGATAAATATTAAATTCGTATATGAAATAAAAAGTAAATTAATAAAAAATATTAAAAAAAAAATTTAAGTGTCCTTCACTCAACTTTCCTGTGAGTGAAAAAAATGAACATCCAATAATTATTTTATTTCTTTTTATAACGAGGTGGTCTGAAATCTGTTCAAGTTGCCCATCCAACTACAGGTGTCGCAACAGACACCTAGCTCTTTCGGGTGTCAAGGTTTAAGGTGTCCAACCGGCCAATTTATTATCGACATCTTGGTTTTAATACGCACTATTCTGGCATGTGAAAAAATATTTTCATTAAATTTTTTGTCAAATTTTCTATTGCGTCACTGGCCTTAGACGCAAAAATGCTTTTTCAGAGACTGTTCTGTACTTTGCTTCAAGATAGCGCTACCACACCCACTTTCAAGTGAGAGATACTTGTGCGCACCTATAAGTTGTCAGCCATCTAGACTTGGTCAAGCTGTACTTCACAGTGTGCTGTCCGGACGCATCTTTTAGGTGCGCCCTAGATGTTCTAGTTCATGCATCACTAAGTTTGCTATGGGTGTTTTTTACATCGCTTCTTTCTTGTTTCTTGATGTTATGGAATTATTTCTTTGGAGTTCTTTACATTCTTTTGTGCTCATAACTTTGCATTTATTAGTTTTCTGGTGCTACTGCTAGTTGTCCCAGATCTCTTCCCACTCCTCCTCCCCTTCTCTTTCCCTATTTTCCTCTTTCCCTCCATCTCTCTTTCTCCCTGCTGCTACTGCTAGTTGTCCCAGCTCTGTCCGCTATGCACATCCCCCTCCTCCTCCTCCTCCTCTACCACTCACTTCCTCTTTATATACTTCTCTCTCGGCGCTCTTCCTCTCTCTCTCGTTCTCCCACTGTCTTAAACATTATCTGGTACACAGTGTCTAGTAGAGATAGCTATCAATTTCAGCTTTCTTAAACTTTTTCTGTTATTAGGTTAGTTAGAAGCTGACATTATTTGTGTGATATAGTGTTTCCGAATTTCCGGTTTATTCGTTTCTTGATATCCGACAATAGCCTATTCGTTCTCTGTGCCATTTCAGCCTGCAGTTTTCTTCTTCTTTGTTGCCATTTGTTTATTATTTCATCTTGTCTCGCGTTTAACATTTCCCTTATGTAGGCTCACTCTTTCTTCTACAAGTAGGTATATGGGCCGTGTGGTCGCTAATACAAGCAGTGCTTGCGAAGGGATGGTGCGATTCTCACTGCAGATTCGTCTTTTCTGTATTTTGTCGAGTAGGTTCCTGTTTCTTGCTTTTGCCATCGCAAATCATACAGGGGACCATATAGCACCCGACCATCATTTGAACTCTTTTTTTATTAGCACTAATTTTCGCCTTGTTGGGCATGATTTGCCCTAATACTTTAGCCAATTTTTTTTGCCTTATTTACCACCTTATTGATTTGGTTTCTAGTCGTGCGTTCGGATCTCCGAAAGAGATGGTTTTGAAAACAGCTAGGAGGAAGAAAGAAATTAAGTTCGACACATGGAATATCATATTTCGTACGAAGCAGGGAAAATACACAACGTGATTCAAGAAATACAGCGGATGGGTGTAAACGTTATGGGCCTGAGTGAAACCAAATGGTACGACTCAGGATAAATGTAAATCAAACAAACTTCTCAGGATAAATAAAAAAAGTGTAGCCAGTTTTATTCAAGTTTTAAGCAAAGTAATTATGATAAGAGCACAAATGTCGCAAGGAAAACTAAACAGAATTCAGATGTATGCACCAACTGCTGATAAAAACATGATGAACTAGAATAATTTTATGAAGAACTATAACAAGTATTTAATATTACTAAAAATATAGATATAATCTAAAGGATTAAAACCAAACCTACTTGAAGATCAAAAATTAATGGCCCCAAAAATGATATATTGGAAAAACAAAAAGATAACAATTGGAAGAAACAATGGATGGCGGTGAAGATTCTGTATACGTACGATTTTAGCAATTTTTTATCACTTTTTTCGCAATATTTTGAAAAGTAAGAAAAATATTTAAAATCTGATTCAGGCACGCTGAAGCTGACAGATTTTGCTACAAAATCGTTGGTCAATTGTTTTGGTCAAATAACAAAGGAGATATGAGGCTTGGAAAAAAATGTCAAAAATTTTGAGTTTTTAAAAATTAACCATGAACAGACCTTAATTTGGGGTCGCTTATTACAAAAAAATGGTTATTTGTTAAATTTTTTCTTAATTTTTCAAGCTTTTGTCCAAAATACTTAACAAACTTGCAGTTTCTTTAAATATCTTGAAAATTTTATTTCCTGTTAAATCTTAATTTATTGCCTTTAAAATGGATTTTTTTTGCTACAAAATGAGTTCCCCAGGGGTCAATTTATTTGAAAATTAAGGAAGATATGGGCATTTTAGTTTGTTTCGGTCTTCGCCTCGACGAGAAACCGAAAAAATTATTAATTTCAGCTTTGGTCATTTTGGGAGGCGAAAAATGATGAAAATTAAAAATCGCCTAAAACAACGTTTTCTGCACGAGATAGAGGGTGCAGATTACGGAAATGAAGTGCGTTTTCCGATATAAGAACATTTTTATTCATTAATGTTATAGTCAAAATTTTCATCATTTTAGTGTCATTTATTTATTCAGCTTCCATTTTACGTTATGCCAATTGTAATTTTCGTTGCGTGAGCCACCGATTTACAGGTGTTATGGCGATTTATTTCCGGTTCTTCTGTTGTTTTCTCCGTGCCACCATTGCCATGTTATCAGCATATCCTACTGAGCATATTTTTTCCGGGATATCAAATTTTAACACTCCATCGTAGTAGTTTTTCTACACGAGGGTGTCCACTACCGAGCCTTGAGGCACCGCACAAGTAATTTCCTTCCGATTTTTATCTTTCGATTTCAAGGTAGTTCATAAGCATGTTTGCTTATGCTTATGAGATTTGGTTATATATTTCGTTTTTCAGTCTCTTATTATGCCCTAACCGATATAAAAATTATGTTTCCGTTTAAAAATAACACGTTGACCTTAAAAACGTCCTCAAAATAAAAAATAAAGAAATCTGTTACTCTTCCCCCATGGAACCAAACAATTTTATTTTTTCTTTGACAAACTTCGTTTTAGAGATGTTTTACTTGTTTAGGTTATGCTCTATATTAAGTAGTCGGAGAGAGAATGCAGCCTTGCTACACTCCTCGGTGCTTCCATTTAGGCTAACTTTCGCTGTGTTTGTATCGTATAGGCTTCTCACTAAACTTTTACCATATGCTGAGACACCCATTTTAATAAGAACTAGCTACGACTTTGTCCAATATACGCACTGAAAGGCATTTTTGTAATCTACAAATCAAGCAATCATTCATCTTCTTCTTTAAGTGCCTATCCTCTATGGATGTTGGCAATCACATTGATCCACTTTAATCTGTGTACTGCTGTTCTAAATAAAGCCGTTGATGTCATTCCGGTCTATATTCTTATATTCCTTAGCCATGATATTCTGCGGCGACCTGCTGATCTTCTTCTTTCTATTTTTTCTTGCTGAATTAGTTGCAGTAGATGGTATTTTTCATTTCTCATGATATGTCCGAAGAAGATTAGCGTTTGGAATTCACGGAACTTTTTTGTCAGATATTTAAAGTTTAGGATTTTTACTCTTTTGCTATTTTCTTTCACCAAGCCTGCTTGTTCTTGTGGCATTTTCAGTAGGTGTTGAATTATTCTAAGCATAATCTTGCTCGCGTCGGAGATTAGTACTATTGTGCGATAGTTGCTGCATTTGGTGGTGGATGCTTTTTTAGAGATAGGGATAAAAATTGAGGTGCCATAGATCCCTTAACCACACTTGGTTGCCTAGCTTGGTTCAATACTTTTATCTCCCACTTGTTTTAGTACCTCTTCTGGGATGTTCTCGCTTCCTGCCGATTTATCAGGTTTTACGTACCGTATAGACTCCTTCCCTTCCGACTGTTTGTACTTTTGCGCTTCTTTGCGATATTATGCGGTTCTTTATAAAAATTTTATTTTATACAGTTATGGCATTTTCTATTTTATTTGCTACCGTGACGTGTGCATCCTCAACTGTTAAGGTTTTAAGCTTGAAACCTCAGGATAGCAACTTAATTTTCCGCTACAGGACAGGTCTTTGGTTTTGTTTCGGTGGCCATGGCTCAATTTCTTCGCGACTTTAGCAATGTATTTTTGTTTATCCTTATATTCAAATTTGATAATACCCCAGGCTTTCTCGCTCTTTACCGCCGCCCCGTAGGTAAACTTACTTATCAATATATCGCACTCGTATAAAAAGATTTTCATTATATCATTTAAATCAAGCTAGATTATAAAGCGAAGCAATACCCATTATGTCATTTTATTGATTTCAGCATATTTTGGGGCGTTTATCCTGGTGAATGTGTTTTTAATAGCCTTGAATAGAAGATAAATAAAAAAAAAGAATGTACTGGGGTAGGTAAAAAGAGAAAGGACCTTTTATCGCGGAATTTTAATTTCTTCCCTTGCTACGTTTATCTAAAGCTATAGGATTCTCATTATTAAACAAAGAAAGAACACAATTAAAATAGCAATTAAAGAAACAGGACTTAGATTAGAAAAGAACGCCGTTTTTCACGTCGGAATGTTTTAAATGCAGTTAAATGGTGTGCATTTAAAAACGCGTTGAATATATTCCACTTTATCTCTGGCTGATTAATGTCCCATTATGACTTTTCCACTACCATCATAAATATTCATTTTATAAATCTGCATTTATTTATTTTCAATAAATCTATTACAATTATTGTTATACATTCCCAAAAAGGGTTATTGGAACAACGATATTTTTTTATTCGCTTACGTTAAAGTCGAGTGGAAAAGAGTGCAAATTTTTTAAAACGACTTTAAAGTGGTAAAATTTATTCGTTGGCTTTTCCAATTTATTTTAAAGGTATTTGAGAAAGAATTTATGTAATAGTGTTGCTCCTTTTGATGAGATTATCGTTTTTAATGTAACTGCGATTTGGGGTGTAGTAGAGTATGGGAATCGGTAGAAGATATAGATTTTAAAGTGATCAAGTTGAGCCCTTGATGCAATTTCAAATAAAATTGATATCGGAATAATCCGTAAAAGCCCTGAAAATTGCGCTTTTATTGTAATAAAAATTGATATATGCCGTACGTTCAAGAATGTACAATTGAATATGAGGCTGGGAGTTTTAAAACTATAACGGTTTTTCCAGTGTCATGAATCAAGGGCTCTATTTATACGAAGCACGTCTCCGGGTTGTATTTTCTCAAGGGGTTGCATCGAGATGAACCTTTTAATAGCTCGCCGAATGTAAAGTCGTAAAGTTTTTTTTTAAGGCACTCTCGTACGCCACCGAAATATAAGTGTACAAATTACTTTTTGGCATGTTTATTTTCAAATCATAAAATGTACCCTTTCGCGTCCTCCACTCAGGCATTAAGATTTAAATTTGCATTTTAATATTTATGAATCTCCGAATGAAATTGGACTAAATACAAGTAGCTGTTTCGCATTTAACATTTATAATTCAAGAAAATCCGGATTATAATTACTTGGGAATTTTTTATGATTTTTTTTTTGAGCGCGTGCGTAATTAAAGTTCATATATCTTATTTATTTATCTTCGTAATATATACTTGGAATCGCTTATATATCTCCCCGTCTTTACTAATGAAGGTAAAACATAAAGATGGAAGTGATATAAGACATAAAAAGCTGTGCTAGTTGTACAAGTAGTTGCGGTGCTAATGATAGCTGTTCTCGACAGGTGACATGTTCTATTCTGTTGCTAGAACGGAAAACAAATCAACCATTCCCAAGTATAAGTATATAATAAACTCAAGCAACAGCACAGATAACACACTATTTGCATAACACTTAAGTAATTAAAAAGCTGCAGGTATACACAAATTTTCCCAAACGTAAGAAATAAATTACTCGGGGATTACTTTCATGGAGTCGTTTTCAGTTTGAATTGGAGCACGAAAATGACCACAGGATTACGTCTAATTCCCTAAGATTTTACCTCCTGTACCTATATATTTAAAAAGACGCGCACAAAAAAGCGCAATTTACCCGGCGAAGACCGTTTTAAAAGGGAGCTAACAATTCACAATAAGAACAACTCGTGCAAAGAGGAAAAAACAAATATCGAAATAATAATGTCGGATCGCGAAAATGTAAATTTAATAACAGTGTTTTTATTACGAGCATACCGCCAGAACTAATGACTTTATTATTAAGTTTCTGAAAACAAAAAGATGAAGACATTTTCGAAGATGAGCTCGTCACGACTCAGGGAACAAGAGGTCTTAACTACATGATGATTATAAGGCGAGGAAAAGATCGCCTCACGATATTTTAAATATGTATCATGAGAATACAAGAATATATGTTATTATGTAACAACGCACATGTACTTAGATTATTATCTTTTTGCATTAAATTTACGGAAAAAAAAAACTATAACGGGGGGACTAATGCTCAATTTATACTTATATTTCGGATATTCCTGATAATATATCAATTCAATTCATTTAAATAATATTTTCAAATTAGATAAAAATAGGAGTGTTCTCCACTCGACTTTCCCGTAAACAAAAAAACTTAACTAAAAAATATTTCTGCACGATTACTATCTCGACTTTACCGTAAGCGAAAAGAAACTTGTAAAAAATATTTTTGCACGATTACTATACTTTCCATTTTCGAGAATTTAAAAAATGTAACAGTTTGCAATGACTTCTTAAAATATTAAATTTTAAAAAAGTGATAAGAACAAATTTTATTGCAAATTTAATTCTAATCACTTTTGTATTTGTATTTTTTCCATAAACTTGATGGTTTTTTAAATATACAGGGTGGATACCAAAACCCCGCCAATGCCATAACTCAGTTATTTTTTATCCAATTTCAAACTTCAAAAATTACTTACTCTTCTACATTTCCGCGTAAAGCAATTTTTGTAACAATAACCATTTGCGCGTAGCGATCGGCATTTGTTTGATTTTACATGTCAACCCCCATTTTTTAAATTTTATTTGGATAGCTCTTGCCATTCTGAATTTAAAAATGTATCAAAAGTAAGCACCTTTATATCAAAATTTTCAAGCAAAATAACATAACGTCAATTGTTAAGTAGTATATTGAACAAATCACACATTACCATGGAAAAAGAAGAAAGGTAATCGTAAAACACGTAAGGGTAATTTTAAGAAGCCAAAACAAAATTTAGGAAAATGTTTTTTAACTGCATTTTTTTTCTATCCACGCTGTGGTAGATACCAAAACCCCGTTAACGCCATAACTTACTTATTTTTTAACCAATAATTAAATTAGATACATGAAATTAAATGCTACTTACTCCTTTACATTCCTCGTCATTTTTTTGTACATTAACTAGTTACGCGTAGTGATAGTCATCTGTTTAATATTAAATGGCAACCTTTAATGTTTTATTTTATTTGAATGGGTATGCATCTTTATAACAAAATTTTTAACTAAAATAACAATGCAAATTGTTAAGTGAAGCATCAAAAACATCACATTTAGCCATGGAAAAAGGAAAAAATGCAGTTGCTACCTTAAAAAACATCTTTCTTAATCTTGCTTTGGCTTCTTAAAATTATCTTGACGTGATTTGAGATTACTTTCTTCTTTTTCCATGGCTAAATGTAATTTGTTCAACACATTACTTAACAATTTGCGTTACATTATTAAATGCTATTTTACTTGAAAATTTTGTTATAAAGGTGCATACTTTTGATAAATATTTGAATTTAGAATAATGAAACCTATCCAAATAAATTTTAAAAAATAGGGGTTACCATTTAAAATTAAATAAACGATTATTGCTACGCGTAAATGGTTAATGTTACAAAAAATTGCTTGTCGTGGAAATTTGAAAGAGTAAGTGCCATTTAATTTCTTGCTAACGAATTTTGAAATTGGTTGAAAAATAATTGAGTTATGTCGTTGGCCGGGTTTTGGTATCCACCCTGTATATACCACCACCTCAAACAAAAAAAATCTATTAATTCTGTGATTATTTTAATATTTTTACGCCGGCTGAAAACAATTAACAAGTCTTTAAAGCAATTTTTATTTTTATTATAAAAATTTTTTTTTATCGTATAAAAGGCTTGATAAAATTAGGGCAATGAGTGCGAAAGAGTGAGTCATATGGAAAACGACATGTGCGAAAGAAAGTAGAAGATAACACATATTTGTTATTTCCAGAGAATTTTCAGGTATCGTGAATTTTTTCACGTTACATTTTTTATCGGACGAAATATAGGTAAAAAACTTAATGTATAGAAAGAAGGAAAATTAAAAGGCGCATATTATAATTAAAGAAAAAAAACAATTTAAGGAAAAACTAAAAAGATATTAAAACCTCCCCGGACCTCTGAATACGAACATCAAAAAAGAAAATTAGTTCTTTAGACCCTCGAAAATTTAAACAAATAAACGACCTTTTTGCCACTGGGGTTCCTCATCGAACCCGATTGAATGCCGTTCGCCTCATTCCGCTAGGTAGCGCCGTTTTCGAGATACGGCGTCGCGACACCAAATTTCAAAAGCACCTGGACGTCGTACTGTTTGCCGCACGGTGTTCTCGATCATCCTAAGCACCAAAGTTTTCATGAAGATATCGCGACCGAGGTTCAAAAAAATCTAGCCACGCCAGTTTCTAAAAGCTAAGAGGGAAAAAGTTTCACCTGAAAAGCAGGAAATTTTCATAATATTTTTGTCCCCCTGGGTATGACCGGGAAACGTCGAGCCATAACTTTTTTTAAAGAACTTTAGATGGTCTTTAATTTTAGTTGTAAAAAATTTTCGATCCGAATTACCGTTCCGGAATTATCGTTTATCGTCGTATGAGTTCTTAAAATGTTAAATTTTGAAAAAGTGATAACAAAATTTTGTACTTTAATGTTTTTTCCATAAACTTGATAGTTTTCGAAATATTCACATAAAACCGAAAACGGATTTGCATTACAGCCAAAGTCACTGGTTCCTCCCAATTTTTATTAAAAGCTTAAATATGAATTTTCAGACCGTTTAGCCGTCTGACCACTTTAAAAACAACTTTTTGAAGTGAAAACTTCTTGAGCCGCGTTGGGACCTTTTTGGTAAGGGAAAATCTTATGGGTTCGCGTCACCGACATGCTCATGACTAGAGCACGCGCAGCGGCCGTGTACTGTGCACATTAGACGCTTTTTGGATGGGTGAAATATCGTGCGTTCGCGTCACCGACATGCTTTTCACTTCTATCAGCAGTCCCTATAACTGTCAATTTTTTTTTAATGAGGGGAGCCGAAAACGGAAATTTCCGCAAAAATCTTGATTTCGAAAACTTTCGCGACTACTATACTTGCATTTACTTCGTATATGAAAGTAGAAAATGGTGAGTTTCTACATAAACTCGAGAAAAAGCAGAAAAGAAGTTGCGTCCTTCACCAATCATTGAAACTATTCAATTCCACGGACTCATCAGACCACTGACGAGCAACCAGCTGTTGCTGGAGCTGACTCAGTAAGTTGTGAGCTTTCACTTAACTACCATTTTACTTTAAGTTTTTGCTTTCCTATTTTTATTGCCATTTTTCATTTTCTGGTTTCACCTAAGCTCACTTCAATTGTTATCCGCGATCGAAGGTGTATGAAATTATCAACCATCTATTATTCTTTTCAAGTTATTATTGGTCCACAGTTATTTAAATATTTTTTTGTGTATTATTACTACATCTCTTCTTC
>JARJDX010102923.1:0-10982 GCA_030264735.1 Gymnusa sp. GC000175
AACGTTTCTCAACGACTAAAAATAATTGGCAACGTTTAAAAACAATTTGCAACGATTAATAACGACTAAAAGCGATTTACAACCATTAACAACGACTTGAAATGACTTGCACCGCTTAACAACGTCTAAAAACGATTTCACAACGACTAAAAGCGACTTTAAACGTTTGGCAACGATTTAAAATGCTATACAACTTTTTGCAACTACTAAAAACAACTTGCAACGTTTAAAAACGATTAACTGCGACTTAAAACGGTTTGCAACGACTAAAAACGATTTGCAACGTTTAACAACGACTTTACACAATTTTTACAATGATTCACAACGACCAAAAACGATTTGCAACGTTTAATCACGACTGAAAATGATTTACAACGTTTCTCAATGGTTCATCCCCGAAAATTTTACCGGATCCGTTCTCGGGGACCTGTCCACGACTGGAAACGTGCTTTCGACTCCGTTATTGATGTAATATTACTGCAAGACTACTGCAAATATTAGGATTTACCAATCTTCTGGACGAATCTATGACAATAACATAAAGAGTATCCCAACTAAAAGTTGACAGCCTGGTATTTCAGTTAACGTTCAAATTTCGAGATATTTCCAATAAAACACTTTAATTTGTTTGAAAGGGGACAAAAAACGCAGTTTCTACCTTATACCTTCATCCCTTTAGCGCGCAGAGGTATTTTAAAATTATTTAATGGAAAATAACTCGAGACACAGATTATCTATTGGCAATTATTCGAAACCAAAATGAAAACTGAGATAACACCAGGGCCGCTCTAAGTACAGGGCTAAATGGGCTAGAACCCCGGCGCGCTGGCCTTTAGGGGCGAAAATTTTGGTTGACCTCAAATTAGTTTAATCGAGCGCATAATATATTAATTTTTTTTAGTTCTAAATCTTTAGTAAATTCTCATCGGTCAACCCACGGCCGTTCCCTTGCGTTTTTTAATGAAGATGGGCGCATTATCGTTAGTAGCCCACAGGCGCCACAAATCTTAGGATAACACACTGTAAATCTGTCAAATTTTAGTTGGAACACTGAAACATTAAAGTTTTCGACTACGAAAAAAAAAGTTTCAAAACCTCGTTTTAAGCCCAAAATTTTTAATTTTTTATCTGTAGGTGCCCTCGCTGGGAACGTAAAAGGAAAACGTATTATTTTAATCGATGATTCTATTGTTAGAGGTAACACAATCGGTCCGATTGTGAGACTATTAAAAAATTCAGGAGCTAAAGAAGTGCACATTCGAATCGCTAGTCCTCCACTTCTCTACCCTTGCTACATGGGAATCAATATACCCACAAGAGAGGAACTTATTGCCAACAGACTGAACCCTGAAGAGTTAGCAAAACACGTTGGTGAGTAAAATCTAACACAAATTTAAAAAAATTCGCATGGAATTGAAATAAGGGTGTCAATTTGACCCATTGATAGTGGTTTTAACAAAAATCGTTGTGAGCAAAAAGGCGCATGAAATTTCGGGTCTTTCTGCAAAAAAAAAACAATAGTAGGGTCAATATGACCCAAAAAATTAACGCAAAATCTTTAATTATTTTAAATAAAATGAGCAATTAAGTAAAAACCCCGCAATATAAGTTAATATTGCGGGTCAATATGGCCCAAAAAATTAAATAAAATGCAAAATCTTTAATTGTCCTAAATAAAAAGAGCAATTAGGTAAAAAACAACGCAATATAGGGTCAGTATGACTCAAAATATAAATGTGTGCCATTTTTTTCGATAATCAGATAAAAATAAACGTAACGATTTTAATTATGTTATGTTGCAGGAGCCGATTCGTTATATTACCTGAGTGTTGAAGGCTTGGTGAAGGCCGTAAAGTGCGACATAAAAACCAAAATCCCCACGAAGATTGGACATTGTACCGCTTGTCTGACGGGAGAATACCCCAACGGAGTCCCGAACCAATTAGATTGGTGAATAAAATTAAATAAAAACTAAATTGTAATTCAAATAGTACATAAACCAAAGGCGCAAAAACCCCATTAAATAAAATATTTTAATTTTCAATGATTTAAATTTAAATTCTTTATATTATTTAAGCGTTGAAGGTTTGGTGAAAGCTGAAAAATGCTGCATAGAAACCAAAATCGACACGGAGATTGCACATTGTTCTGCTTGCATCCACGGCCTGGCCTCCCGCCAGGGAGGACACCCCAACGGAGTTCCGAAACAGTTGGATTGGTGAAAAAAAAAATAATTCAAAACAGTTGTAATTTTAATAAAAATATATGAGAGACCCTCATAATTATTAACGAAACATTTTAATGTAATGATTTAAATTATAAATATATTTTGTACATCATTTAGTAACATCATTGCATCACTTACCTCCTTAAATTCGATTTGCTTTATAGGACGAAATATTTTCTATGTCGTTTAGGGATTTAGGACATTTAGCCGTCAAAACGACGGGTCCGTTTTCGGTGATTAAAACGTCATCCTCGATTCGAATTCCAATGCCGCGATATTCCGCCGGCACTTTGAATTTGCCGTTAATGTACACACCTTAAATTGGACTTGAAAATAAAAACCTAGCGATTTTTGACGATTGTTTTAACCTGGTTCGACGGTGACTATCATGCCGGGTTGCACGGGGATATTCCTGGGAATCATGCAAGTGTCATGAACGTCCATTCCCAAATAATGCGACACGTGGTGGGGACAGAATTGATACGCGTTCTAAAATTATTGTGACAATTTAGGAATTTGGCTGGATTTGGGGTTTATTTTTGACCTTCATGATGGTTTCGGCGTTTGTGGTTTTCGGGTTGAGTCCAACTTCTTGTAATCGCTTTCCGAGTAATAAACACATTCGGTCGAACAGGCTGTCAAGTGTGGGGAAATCCCGCAGTGCGTCTATGAGCTCCATTTGAACGCTTAAAATAGCTTCGTAAATTTCTCGTTGTTCTTTGGAAAAAACGCCACTCACGGCCCATGTTCTTGTTATGTCGCTGCTATAACCGTGATATTCACAACCTACAAATTATTTTATGTGTGTACAAATTTTCATAATTCTTAATATTACGTAATAACACGAAAAATCTAAACAATTGAATTTACCTGCATCCATTAATACCATTTCCCCATCATTTACCAATTGGTTATTATTAATGTAATGAATAATCGTAGCTCTATCACCTCCTGCAACAACTGGAGGATATGCCAAGTATTCAGCGCCATTCATTCTGCACTGATAATCGACTTGGGCAAATAATTCATGCTCACTTATACCTTAAAACAATTGATTCAATCTACGAGATTAATAACATATAATAAACCGTTTTACCGCTCTTCGAAACTTGCATGCATTTAATAATTGCATCGGATGCAATGTTACACGACTTCTGCATAAGTTCAATTTCAGCCGGCGATTTTATAAGCCTCAGTTTATGTATGAACAGTTTCGGTGTATCCCAAATTTTATTCACGTTGTGCGTTAAATAGTCCTTGATGATTTTCTGTATGTTTTCTTGCATTGGATTCATTAAATCGTACCTAGGAATTTTGTTTGCGATTCAATTGTTTTTATTTTGTTTGTTAACTAACAAAATCTGGATACGCCATCTGGTGGCAAAAAACTGAACTTCACCAAAGAGTACTGTTTATGACTGCTTGCTTTAATAAGTGAAAACTGAGAGTAAAATAAGGTGCACAAATCTTGTACACATTGTTTTGTTTTTGAGTGCAACTCGAAAAATGATAGAAAACAGTACTCTTTCGAGGTAAGCTGTTTGAGTAGAAGTACTGCAGGCATTCAGTGGTGCCAGTTTTCAATATTTTTTAATTCGGTGGAGCCCAACAAGGTTAACACACGCACATTTATTGGAGTGTAGTGTATCCAATCGCAAAACGCTTAACCCTTTGACTGCTAAAGGCTTATGGATATGCTTTCATATATTTATTTAGATGACGATAGACGAAAATGAATTTGGAAGATTTTGATTCGCTTTTCGTCACAACAATCTTACCGACTGCGCCAATTTCGTTTCGGCAAAACACGACTTCCTCACCAATAAAATGACGTTTTGTTACCAAATTTTTGTTAGGCTCCTTCGAATTTTGTAATATAGTTTACCATAAAGACGAAGGATGTCTGGTTTGTATGTAATATCTCATAAAAGACGGTAATTCCTGTAAAGGTAACGCTTGATCAACGCCGAATAATTGTACGGCATCTGATGGTGCTGTTCTTGGTCCATCCCATATTTCTGAATGGTCATCACGCTCTCTCATAAATAAGGTTGAAATTGGTTTGGAGGATTCTTTGTCGGTTGTTATGATTAAGCACGTGTCGGGTTCTTGGCAACCGGATAAGTATAAAAAGTCACTGTTTTGGCGAAAAACATAGGGGATTTTGTCGCTCATATATTTCTTGGTTGCTGACGGTATTACAATCTTAAAATTAAAATTTATTATTTTATTAACACCAGAGGCGTATAAATTTGATGAAATTGTAGAGATTTTGGTCAAAATTTAACTAATTTTTGTTGAAATTGATTAAATTTGGGTTAATTTGAGCAATTTTTATCAAAATTGTGATAATTTTTGTTGAAATTGTCATAATTTTAATAAACTTTTATTGATTTTGGTTAAAATTTGGATGATTTCGGTTAAAATTGTTTTAAATTTAGTAATATTTCAGCAATTTTCGTTAAAACTCAAATAATTTTTGCTAAAATTGCGATTATTTTGATCAGATTTGTCAAAATTATTATAAATTCACCAAGATTTAAGAGATTTTTATTAAAATTTGGATGAGTTTGAGTAAAATTACGATAATTTCGGTAAAATAACAATTTTTGTCATAATTTACATTTTGGTTAAAATTGCAACGTTTTTTGGTCAGATTCAATTGCAATAATTTTGGTTACATTTGAATGATTTCGGTTATAATTTTGATGATTTTAATTGAAATTATTAGAAATACAGTCAAATTTGAGCAATTTTCATCAAAATTTGGTTAATTTTGCTAAAACTCTGGTAAAATTTAAGTAATTTTAGTCTTAATTTGGATAATTTTTGTTAAAATTATAATTATTTTGGTCAGATTTGAGTGATTTAGTCCAAATTAAAAGAAGTGATTAAATTAGAGTAATTTTGGTTAAAATTGTTACCAATTTAGACAAATTTTAACATTATTCATCCAAATAAAGATGATTTTGGTTAAAATTCTGATGATTTTTGATGCCTTTTATAGATTTTTGTCAAACTTTGAAAGATTTTAAAATTAAAATGACATGAAACAATATTGCTGCTCACATCTAACAAAAATTAACCAGATTTTGGTCAATTTGAACAATTTAAATCAAGTTTAAGTGATAATTGTTAAAATTTTAATAATTTTGGTTACATTTATGTGATTTTGGCTATAATTTGAACAATTTTGGTTTAAAATTATTATAAATTTACTATTAGTCAAACTTTAACAATTTGCGCCCATAGATAAATGCCACCTGCTCGTTAAAGGCTACTTCTGCAGAAATTTTTTAAGCACCACTTGTGATTCATGTCATTTCAGAGAGATGGTCGATTGATAAGCAACAAGCTCTGAGATTATAAAAATTATACGACATCAATTAACAATTTAACCATAAACGTATATACTACTGCATTAAACTTAATTTAACTTACAATGTGCTTCCCAATTTCAGGATATCGGTTATATGCATGTGCAACAATTAAATCTGCTAATTTTTGCCTACGGATTTGTAATTCTTGTGGAGTAATTAAAGGTATAACATCTCCTTGTTTCATTAAATGAGGATGCGATTCGAACGTTGGTTGTCCAAAATATTTTTTAGCTGTAACAGCTGTGGCTTCTTTTAATTTACTTGTTACTTTTGTACATTTGTTTTGGAAAACATCTAAAATTTAATTTTTTAAATCTGGTCAAGATTTTAGATTTATCAATTAGTCTTACTTCTTTGGCTTGATAATCGATACAATAATTTAGAACAGTTAAACATTTTATCACAGATTGATCAAATTTGCTGTAACAGGAATTTTTTGAAATTTTGAGGTTAGAATTTTTCAGGTGGCCAACATACATTTTTAAAAATAATTATATAATAAATTAATTGAACGCATATTATAAAATTTAACAGTTTTATATTAAAAAACCTCATGAAATTATTATATTAGGTGTTTACTCTACATCTTGTTATTAAAATATTAGTTATTCATTAATAAATACGTTTAATAGACAAAATTTAAAGTAGCTTCATGTAACCGTATCGTCGATACCTCGAAAAGTAAAATGTATAAAAATACAGGGTAATTCATGAGAGAATTTGGTGCGCACCGAATACATTAGTACGCACTCGTTTGGTGTTTTATTTTTCTGCACAATGCAGAGTTCTTTTGCATTGACTTTTTAGTCGGTGCAAATTCTCAGGTCACAAAATTAATAAAAAAAAGTATGGCGGACGAGATTATTTTTTATTGTGTAGACCAAAATAAAATAAGTTAAGATCACTTTGTTAGAGCCTGTTAGCGTTACCCAGAAGACACCACGTGGAGGTCGGCTCTATCGTCTTCCTCGTGAACCCCATCCTGAAGGGTGGAAACTCACGAGGGTTACATCCTTTTGTTTTATTTTAATACAAAGCGATGTAACCCACTAATTCTGATCCAATGCAACTCAGAGATAAAATATAAGGAAAATGTTTAAAACTAAACACAACTTTTAAACATTCTTACTACGCTACAGTACTCACATGAAATTGTGCCTGAAAATATTGAGGTTATAAGAGTTTTTTAAACAGTCAAAATATGGACCTTTTAATAATGAAAATAACCAGTTCAACGAGTATATTATTACCAATATTTTTGGTTGATTACCCTATTGGGAATTAACTTTAAAAGAAATGCCATCTATTCTATATTCATTTTTAAAACAGAGCGAGCGCAGTGTGATCCGCACGTGAACAACACCCAAAGTGAGACTTATAATTGGTCATTCGGTAGTGAACCCTCTTGAACTGATTCAGTTTTTTTTGCAACCATTAGAAACACTTGGAATGCGATTACCGGCTCTGTGCATTTCGTTGTTCACGTGCTTATGTTTACGCGCGCTCCGTGTTGAAAATGAATTTTGTATATCGGTGGTAAACTAACTATAGGCGGGAAACCTCGAGGTCAACTCTTACGACATAACCTGTAAATATTACACGCTACGCGGCCATTGTTGACTGATCGTAACGCCTTTCTTTCCTAGACAAAATTAAATATTAAAATTAAGGAGGATATCATTTATTTTAATGTAGATACAATAATTGTACACACTTTTTAATATATATTAAATATTAAATTGTTTCACCAAAGTAAAAAGAAGCTCTTATTGGTGTGAAACTGTGGAAAATAAATGAAAAATATGTCCATCATGCATATGAAAATAAATGCATACAAAAATAAATACAACAATAAAAATCATATAACAACTGTAACATTTTTTTTCATAAAAATAATGTTTTTTGGGCATTTTTTTAAAGGAGCTAATACTCCATACAATTTAGGATGTGAATATTTGCATATAAACTATGTAGGAATAATTAGTTATTTGTTCATTAAGGTTGTAAGTTATTTCCAATATGGAATCGCCCCCAACTTTAAATACCAAAAAAAAAATTACGAAACTCGTAAAGAATTACGAAAAACGTAAAAATTAAGAAAAGTAAAAAATTGCGAAAAACGTAAAAAATTATGAAAAACGTAAAAAATTACGAAAAACGTAAAAATTAAGAAAAGTAAAAAATTGCGAAAAACGTAAAAAATTATGAAAAACGTAAAAAATTACGAAAAACGTAAAAAATTACGAAAAACGTAAAAACGTAAAAAAATACAAGAAACTAAAATTTAAGAAAACCTTAAAAAAATACGAAAAACGCAAAATAATTACGAAAAACAGAAAATTACAAAAAAACAAAAAATAACGAAATTTGTAAAAATTTCGAAAAACTTAAAAAAATTGGAAAAACGTAAAAATTACGAAAAAGGTAAAAATTCACAAAAAACGTAAAAAATTACGGAAAACAAAAAAAATACAAAAACGCAAACAAATTACGAAAAACAAAAAATTACGAAAAACGAAAAAAAATACGAAAAAGTAAAAAAAAATACGAGAAACTAAAAATTAAGAAAACCGTAAAAAAATACGAGAAAGCAAAAACCAAGAAAACCGTAAAAAAATACGAAAAACGCAAAAAAATTACGAAAAACAGAAAATTTAAAAGTTTAGAAAAACGTAAAAAAATAGGGGAAACGTAAATTTTCTCAAAAAACGTAAAAAAAATAAAAAAAGACGCAAAAAAATTACGGAAAACAAAAAAATACGAAAAACCTAAAAATCTGAAACGCGCGTTATTAATACATAATCTGGCCATTGACTAGAGGTCAAACGCAAGTTAACCGCATTGTTTAGGCAATATTTTTGACGCCTTAATTTTTGGGATAATACACGTCAGACGTTAACGTTACCATATGACTGCAACATGTATGTGCAAATAACCAATTATTCGTATATAGTGTAGCAAATAACCTCTTGCCATAATTTTATGCACCTAATACTATTTAAATATACATTATATTACATAAATATTGTACGTAGCATTAAAAATTTTACCCAAAATTAGTATCAAGAGCAACACTACAATGTTATCAAGAGCTAGCTATTGGTGGGTGATGTCCAATCCATGAGGACGAATAATTTAGAGCAGCGTTTCCCAAATTGTGCTCGGTCGAAAAAATTCGAATTTGCTGTGTCTCTACTGGCCCATTCGACAAATAAATAAAAGCTAGAGGGCGCAACGATCGTTCAAAAATGCCGGTTTTTAAAATTACCATGCGGTAAATGCGGTTCTTGTTACGCCACACCCAGCACATAAGAGTCATTAAAATGCGACTCTAATATCAAAAATAACGGTCCCCAGACGAAAAAATTTGAGAAACGCTGATTTAGGGCACTTAACTATTATCAGTTTTGGTCGAAATCTAAGTTTATAATTAAATCAAAAAATAAATTATTATATTCTAAATGTCTGTTTTTATTTGTTCCTAATTATTTCATTTAAATTAAAATAAACAATATTCTTATTAGCGCAAATTTTCAAAATGTCCGACAAAACGGGGGGAGGAATAAATTATTAAAAAAAAGTGGTCAAATTAAAGCGTTTTAAAAAATCAAAAATAATTTGTCGGCCATTTGAAAATTTCTGAAGACAAACAACAATACAATCCTAATTTAAAATGGCGGCTGGTTGGCAAACATCACGTGTACCTAAATAAATTTGCAATTAAAACGAAACCAGCATTCGAAGCACCATTCTATATTTATAATTAAATAAACACTTTTCCGAATAAACTTTATACATAGCTTGTTTTATTTAACTGTATTTGAATTACATATGTGATTATTTAACAGAAAAATACGAACTATCAAAATTCTGTAGTGTTAGAGCGTGCATTTACAATATTCAACGCGTTAGTTGGTTTCGCTGTTTACAGAATCTGTATTACTAGAACTAGTGGATGAAGTTGTGTCGCTAGTATCATTCGTAGACCCACCACTTAAGACAGTTCCGGCGTTACCCGAATTCTGCACCGCTTGGAAT
This sequence comes from Gymnusa sp. GC000175, assembly GCA_030264735.1. Lineage (NCBI taxonomy): Eukaryota > Metazoa > Arthropoda > Insecta > Coleoptera > Staphylinidae > Gymnusa > Gymnusa sp. GC000175. The sequence continues at coordinate 9,646 of JARJDX010102923.1, forward strand.
AATTGTTGCAATGTATTATATGTATTACCTGTGAAAAAAAATTTTATTGTGGAATTGTCGATTATTTTACATAAAAAAAAAAAATAACTGAAAAAAAATTTCTTACTTTCACTTTTAGTCATTTTAGGTTAGGGGGTGAAAAATTGTAAAAATTAAAAGTCGTCTATAGCGTTTTTCATAAAAGATGAGGATGCAGATTACGAAAATGAAGTGCGTTTTCAGATTTGAGAATATTTTTTCGATTTTCAAAATTGCAATTTAAAGAAAGTAGCACCATACGTGCGATATTCGCAATTTTTCGTCACTTTCATGGCGATATCTCTAAAATTATCAAAGATATTTAAAATCCGATTAAAGCGCGTTAAAGCTACCACATGTTACTACAAAATCGTTTTTTGTTTAAATGTTTTGGTTGAAAAACAAAGGAGATATGAAGTTTGCTTCGAAAAATGGTCATAAATGTTGAGTTTTGAAAAATCAATCATAAACACACATTTACACTCTGTTTATTACGAATAAAGTGATTATGGCTTTTTTCACTTAATTTTTCAAACTTTTGTACAAAATATTTAACAAATTTACAGTTTTTCAAAATATTTTGAAAACTTATGAACTAATTTAAAATTCGTTTGTGTAGCCTTAATAACATTTTTTGGTTACAAAGTGAATTAATTTGCTTCAGAATTAAAGGAGATGGCAAGTCCCCCTTCTTGCCCTACGCTGACGACGCCCATGGTGTGTGTTTTCATGCACAGTTATTTTTTGTTGTGGTTTTGTGGAAAATTTAATTATTTTTCAGAAAAAAATTGTTTTACAAAAATTAGACAAAAATTAAAAAAGTTATGAACGTTTAAATGAAAAATTACAATTTTTAATGAATTCTTAAGTGATATTTCAGTTTGACGTATATAGCTCTCAATTGTTTTCATGTGCCATAATTTTTTGTTGTGGTTTTGTAGCAAATTTAATTATTTATCAGAAAAAAATTGGTTGGTGAAAATTTTGCAAAAATTAAAAAAGTTATGAACGTTTAAATGAAAAATTACAATTTTTAATGAATTCCTAAGTGATATTTCAGTTTGACACTATGTAGCTCTCAATTGTTTTCATGTACCATAATTTTTTGTTGTGGTTTTGTAGCAAATTTAATTATTCATCAGAAAAAAATTGTTTTGTGAAAATTTTGCAAAAATTAAAAAAGATATGAACGTTTAAATAAAAAATTACAATTTTTAATGAATTCTTAAGTGATATTTCAGTTTGACAGTATATAGCTCTCAATTGTTTTCATGTACCAAAATTATATGTTGTGGTTTTGTAGCAAATTTAATTATTTA
>JARJDX010102986.1:0-10595 GCA_030264735.1 Gymnusa sp. GC000175
GTTGGTGGCGCTGTTAACTAATCAATATGGCTGCCACTGCTTATATTTAAACTTTGTATGAATAGGCGCATCGTATTATTTTCGAGATTTATTTAAATTATACACAATGTTAACTATTCAGTTGCATGAAATATTGAAGTTTCTTAAATCTTCGGCGAATTCCTGAAATATTATCGAAGGTGAACGGCCAATAAACGCGAAATTAGAGATAAATATGCGGAACGACTGAGCTGTCAGTGAGTGGCGCAAAAAATGTATGCCGCAGCATTAAGAACAAGCGGAATTATGTCCGAGCCTCGCATAATTACTGGCGAAATTGGAATTTTAAACAATGAAGCGACAATTAAGTTTATGAATTGTACTTGCCCCGCTGGTACAAGTCACAGTTGTAACACTTTGAATTCACAAACCTGACAGGTAAAAATCCTCATTTTAAAAATGTTAAAAAACAAACCCTTTTTGATAACACTTCACTGTTTAAATTTAATTTATGTTGCATAAACCGCATTTTACGTCCATCAATGCGTTTAGCATTCCAGAAAAAAATTTGTCGTTGCACAAAACTCAATTTTTTTTTCGGGAACTTGTGAAATAATAAGTTATCTGGATTTTCTCCTTGTTTCCTTTTACAACCAAACACGCAACACTTTAAATATTTATTTTTAGATTCATTATGTTCATTTTAAATTGACATGTCAAACTAGGAGACGCCATGATTTTAGTACACTAGAAATCCGTGAAGTGCATGCTATTCTGTAAGTCCCAATTGCCGCCACTTTGTTGTTTTTTCCCGGATATGCATCTCTGGCTAAGTTTGGGCAAGAAAGGAAATCGTTAAGGTGTTAAAATTTAAAAGTTTAATTTAACTGTTGTAAAGTTTATAAAATATTCCCCAAGCCTATCGTTAAACATCGCGTATAAATACGTATATACTCGAGTATAAATACAAATATTTGTTGTCAAAATTTTATAAAATTGTAAATACATATTATATTCATATTTTTAGTCTTTAAATCACATGTTCAAAACATATGTGATACCTCTTCAGAGATGCATAACATCTAAGCGCAGAGCAATAATAATGAGTGCAATTATTTATGAGCTCCAAATGAAAAAGAAAACGTATTATCAAGTTTAGTAATACGAAAACAGTGGTATAACTAACCGTGATGATATAACTAAACTTAATTAACTGGGAACGAATGATATATGGTTAATTTTCTTTTTAATGTTATATTTTTTTAATTTTCGTGTAACATTGTGTCTTTAACTTTTCACGAAACATTTTATTTTATAGGCTGGGTTGTTGCTTTGTTCTTAAAGTTATTACTAAGGACCAATATGTGGTTTTTCATTTTCCTTTTTATGTTTTTTTTGTTTATGTTTATGTTTCTGTTTATCTTTAGTTCCTCCTAAATATTTTATTTTACAGGCTGTATAGTTTCTGCCCTAATTTGTCTTTATATAAATTGTTAACAAAAAAGCAAGCATATTTAATGATACTTGTTTTAATAACTAAACGTAACTTAATAATAATATTTTTTTTTCTTTGCTGAAGTGGTTACTTATTGAAAATATGTTTATAAGTTATAAAATTGGGCATCTTTTCTATACAGGGTGTCCCATTTCAATCTTAACAGAGAAATATCTCGTAAAATGAGACATCAAGTAACAAAATGTTTTGAACAAAAGTTGTAAGGGTTTGAATAGGGACATCTAATTTTGTCAAAAAAATTCCATTTCCTAACCCCAGGCGTCCAACCGGCCCATCGGAGGCCTATGTGAGCGTAAGCTGCCACTTAAACCTAACATAACCCCAGGCGTCGAGAAAATAGAAACCCCCATTTTTAATTGTAAATTCAGATTTTATGGATAAAAATACATCTTTTATTTAAAACACAAGTATAGGTGGTACTGTAAATGCAGAAATTTATTTTTGCAAGATTGTTTTCCTGCGATTATGGCGTCATTTACAATGATTACAAAAATGTATTTCTGGTAAAATTAATGTATTCTTTTTCGCTTAAAAAATTTGAAGTTTTCCCCCTTTTTACAACTGATTTAACGAAAATAGAACATGGTATTTCAGATGGGGCCGCGCGCACTGGTGATTTTTTAGTTGCCGGCACGCATGCGCGTAGAGAATTAAACATCTTATCTCAGTCTATTTGAACAGTTTTGTTTTTGTGATTGTCCTAAAAAGTAAAAACTTCAAAATAAGATAGTAGAATACTTTTATGTAATTATACTGGTAGGCACTGTAATCGCAGAAAAAAAAATTTTGATAAATTTTTCACTGTGCTTTTAGCGTCACTGCGTTTAATACAAAAAACTGTAAAATATTTTTTTTATAACTTTTACATATCTACTTATATTTGATATATTTTACGTTTTAATGAATATTTGTGTTGTAAATTTTCAGGCTCTATCAATCTTTATCAATTTTTTCTCAAAGTAATGTACTTTTAGTGAAATTTAATATATTTTAAAAGCGTATTAGCTTGTTTTTCTTACCTCCCCTTAAAAATAATAAGAAATACTAAATCGATTCAATACCTCCCATTCCAATTTACACTTACACTTACATTTATTTTTACGGAAATTACATATTTAGTTTAAATAAATAAAAAAAGTTTCAAGTAAATTTAATGCTTGAAATAAAATATTTGAGAATAAAAGAAAGATATGTTTGCTATTTTTTTATAGACCGCAATGTAATATACTAAGGAATTCCTGAAATTTGCCAAATGAAGCATTGTTGTATACATAATAATCCTAGCAGCGTAGGGCGCAAGTATTCAGGAATTCCGCAGCATATCTAGAAGAACAAAGTACATATGGATCTTTATGTTTTATTAAATTTGATTTTTTTAGAATACAGCACAATTATAAACTATATAAAGGGTGGCGCGCGGCAGACGCATGGATTTGAAAATGGAATAAAACACAGACTGCTACAAAATAATGAAATTTTTTGTTTTGTTTCGATTCATTTACATGGCAAATTTAAGTTTATCCAATTTTGAATAAAGTGTCCCCCACATGCCACACTGAGTAAGCCTTTTTTTTGAAATTTCCGTGCACTCTTTAAAGCATGTCAACACGAATTTCTGCAATTTGGGTTTGAATGTTGTTTTTGAGGGCTTCCAGGGTCCTGGGACGGTTGTTGTATACCAGGGATCCCCACAGAAAAAAATCGCAAGGGGCCAAATCAGGAGAGCGTGGCGGCCAGTTCAAATGACCTCTTAGTGAGATAAAGTATCCGGGGAATATGTCTCGCAAAAAGTCCATGCAAACTCTTTCTGTGTAGGCTGCGGCCTCGTCCTGCTGAAACCAGACGTCTTCCAGTTCCATCTCTTCCAATTGAGGCAAAAAAAAATCATGGATCGTGGTCAGGTAACGTGCAGAAGTGACTGTAGCTGCTCGATTATTTTCTTAAAAAAAGGGCCAATGATCCCAATTCTTCAAAATGGCACACCATACCGTCACTCTGTCGGAGTGCATTGGACTTGCAGGAACTCCCCGGGATTTGTATTGCTGCAATGCGCATATTTTGTTTATTCACACATCCTGTGAGGTAAAAATGTTCCTCGTCAGAAAAGAAAACAACATCGTTTGGAGGTAAAGCAGCAAGCAGGTTTTTAGAAGCGACTTGTCTGGCTTCAAAATCACGTGGCTTCAATTCCTGGACGACAACCATCTTATAGGGGTGCAAATGAAGATGTTCATCAACGATTTATTGAATAGAACGCCTCGAAATGCCATGGACACCTGCCTGTTTCCGAATTGAACGCGTGGAAGACTGTTGAATTGCAGCTTGAACCCTCTCGATGTTTTCTGGGGTAGTGATGGTATTCTTAGGCCCCCTTCTTATCGTGGACATATTTCTAGTATCCTGAAATTCACTAACTCATGCGTTAATTCGATTTTGATCGGGAATTCGGCCGCGGGGAGCGATATCAAACGGAAAACACGCTTCACACGGACGATCGAGCGGTCGTTCGAAAAATACGACTGCACACAAAAAAAAAGTTCCTGAACGGACCACTTCATTATAGCGGCTGAAACCGCGTGGGACATAAATTTCCCATCCCCTTCTTTCAAATCGTCCCACTTTTAACATTCTAGAATCGTTAGGAGGGGAGCAATGACCTTTTAAAATACATGCGTCGAATGCGCGCCACCCTGTATATAACAAAGAAATTCTTTGTACCAAGTGGAAAATGGCGATAAACTTTTTTTTAAATAAGTGCATAAAATGTAAAAAATTTATATTAAAATTAGAACTAGCATAGTTAAGATGTTGTTTATAGAATTATTTATTATCTTTATATTGTGGACGTGTAAAAAGTAAATCTCCACCGAAGGTGGCGACGTATTTCAAAGAGAGTTTATGTTTCCAAAGTGACGAGAAGAGCTGCATAAATTTCGTCTATAGTCTATACTAACAAAACAAAAAATTAATAACTGAATGCACTTGAGATGTAAAAAACGCATTGCAAAAGTCTACGGATTAATCTTTAAAGAAAGCAAATAAATGAAGCTGATTTTGTTTCTGTCTATAATTTATTTTGTTGAGTTGGTGCAAAAATATAGCAGAGATAATAAACTTTAAATTTTATTTTTGTGTAATATATTACCAATGTACAAAAAATGAAATTTTTATTAGCTGCATAACAAACTTTAATAGGTTAAAGCTAGTACAATTCTAAAAATAACATAAAGCCATATATTAAAAAATTCGCAATCACGCCTGTGGGAACTGTTGTAGGTAGTGGAGAAAATAACTCCTGATGTTGTGTAAAATATTTGGTGGGTAAACTTTCTTGCGAATAAAATGTGCAATTAAACTAAAAATTGTTTGTATATAACCGGACAATCAAAATCACGAAGGTCAATAAGTGTACCTGAGTCGGGAGCCCAGGTAATCGGGAAAAATATATTGACGCGGCAACCACGATTTAAGAAAGTCGGGCAACAATGATATCCAGTAATTTTTAGGAAAAATAATTGTTTAAAAAACTAATGCTTGAAAGACAACTGTTCGCAAAGGAATAGTTCGAATGAACATTTGCTCGAAAAACAATTCATCGAATGCATTCGTTCGAAGTAATAGTTTTGACACGCGTATTTCTTTTTACAAGGTGTAAAATTTGCTTGAATTTTCGCCACATGCATTTTCTATGAACTAAACGAATGACGAGTTTAATTGTAAAACCTTAAAAATATATTACAACAGTTCTCGAGGTGTTCCTTCGAACAATTGCTTTACGAGCAATTTTGGTTTTTAACGTTAGTTTTTCAAACAACAGTCTTTCAAACAATTGTTTTTCGAACAATGTGTACTTAACCCGCAATAACAGCCAAAAGTTAAGTGTTAAATAAAATCAATATTTATAAATAATAATAATCATCTAAAAATTATCTGTATGTAACAAATATTAATTGGTTATGGATCTATTTATAAAATTTTACTCATTATTCGCCAATTAACCTAAATATCAAATTGCCAAGTTCAATCTGCGATTTGGTCTGAACGTTTTTAACAAAAGTCAACCGTATTGATTCCATTACCACTAATATGCAGTTTTATTGACGGATTTGGCCGTCTAGTAAACTATTGGTGTATTGACTCCAATTTAATATCCTGTGGAAGTTAATCTTACCTGCACTCCTCTGGTAAACATATTATTGGTGTGCAAATGTATGGCAGAAAACTCTCGAACGCTATCAAATTCAAATACAATCTCTAAAGGTTTTCCATCTCTGCTATCATTATGCCAACCAATCCATCTACTTCCTGCAAAATGAAAAACAAAAAATATTAGTCAAATGTTAATAAACAAAAATATTCTGTTTAAACATAAACCTATATTTATTAAAGAACTGAGTACTGTATATTATTTATGTTTGATACACATTTGTAATCTTTTAAAAAGTTTAAATCGATATTAACAGAATAAGAAGAAGATGTAATAAGAAGAAATCCATATTTCGACATGAAATGGATTCCTAATCAAGTGGTTGCACTAAGAGAAGAGTCATTAATAACGTTTGATTGAAATTTTAAAATCGACGTTTTACATTTCTTTTTTAGCTAAAGGAACAAAAAGGGTCGCCTATAAAGGAAAAAACACGCAAAGGATGCGGCAGACTTCTTTCGTAGTCCATTAGACGGTTTCCTGCATTTTTAAATTTAATTTTCGTAATATTTAAACATAAGAGAAGTTACGCCAACAAAAATAGTCTCCATAGAACATTTTACCAAAGTTTAGATCCGTTTGATGTGGGTTCACTCAAACAAAAATTTTTTACGTTTATTTTTAATTTTTTTTACAATTTAAAAGTAAAGTTATACATAATATAATTTTTTTAACATACATTTAATTTCATCACTAAAACCTTTTCGCTTGTTTAATCTTTGATTGTACTAATAATTTGCTCTTTATTCATAATATAATAATTTGGGCAATGTTAGGTTAAATTTACTATTTATTTGAATTTAGGTTTGTTTTGAATATGAAGTGTGAAAAATTAAGTTTACATTTACGTTTTCAATGTTGAAAACGAAAAGTGGAGAAAAGCCACATAACAAATGTATAGACATTATCTAAATGGAATGACCGGCTCTTTTATATTAGTGTACTTAAATTAGGGTGCAAAAAAACCTTCATCCCTTTTATATTTCACTGTCAGGGGTGGAATAAATAAAAAAGGACATAAAACACATGGCCGTATTACACTATTTATTTTGATTAAAGGTAATATTAAAGCGACTTCTGCCAAAATAAATATTTTCATGTATTTGTTAAACTTCCCTAATGAATTTAAATAAGGAATATAATGATATTAGTAAATTGCTTTGTACTAAGTATAAATAGGGTATTACATAACAGTTAACATAAGGTACGATGTTATATCAGTAAGAGCATTTAGTAGAAATTTGGTCTGGGATTAGGGGTGAACTCATTGCTCGTGTCTACACATTCGGCTCGTGTATTTGAGTAGCTCGATTTGCAGATAAAACGCGTACGGGAATGTCCCTTATCTTTCCTAGCAGACCGGGGATAAACGGACGAACGGCTTATCTTTTACATTGTCGAATACATGCATGGTAAATACTAATTTTTACAGGTGAACAACGCTGAAAGGATACACACCAGCTTTTATATTCTAGGAAACGTTTACAACTTCTGTGAACTGAAAGTTTTTTTCCTATTTTTATTTACAGTAGTTTAACTTTTATATCTTTTGCAAATAACAACTGGTTTACAAATTTTTATTATTTTTTTTATTTTGTTAAATAAAAGAAAGTAAATTAGAGGCGTTAATCGCAATTGTTTATTCGTAGGCGAGCAGTTGATAAAAGCGAAGTTCTTTAAGTAGCTCTAGAGATTGTTTAGGGTTAAATGGTGCAATAAAGTTTGGTGTTTAAAAAAACATTTTGCGATTAGTCTCGAAGATTGGAGATATAAAATTGAATTCGCCAAATTGACCACATTGAGCAGGGAATATTTGTGTTAAATGAGACGCTCTCACAGGCTTGCAGATATAAATTAAACTTGTGTTCCTATAGAAAATTGCATGAATATAAAACGCTAAACAATAATCATAATGTTGTACCATTAGTCTCGCACTTAATATATTTGAAAAGGGTGACTTTTTAGAAAAGGGGTGCGACAAATAAATTACAATTCAGCAAAATAAAAAGAGAGCAGAGTGGCCGAGCGGTAAAACGCTAGACTGGCATGCTTAAACCAATAAAAATACGCGACTTAAACCCGAAAGTAAGAAAATTTACATCGACTCAAGTCGCGAAAGCTTAAATTCATAGTTATTTTATTAAATTGCATAATAAATCATTATATCCAGTTGTCAATTATTGCAAAACGTCTAAAGAGCAAACATTTGTGTTGATTTTTTAACTTCAGAGCAGAGAATGCATTTATAATGACCACACTTATTTTTTTTAATTCGATGTCAAATTTTAAATTCATTATGTATTAGCCTCTATTATTTGGGGAGAAAATCTGAATCGTAACAAACGAATGCACTGAAAAGCGGGAAAATGAATACGAAAGATGTGTGTTGGAAAAAAAATTGCGTTTAGTGGAGTGGTAGTGAGAATGCGATTAACATTTTAGTTTGTTTGACGGACCTATCTCATAAAGCTTCATTAATAATGGGGGTGAAATTGGTGATCATGTATGAAGAGCCGCAAACGTTTGAGCAAAGAGCCGCATGCGGCTCGGGAGCCGCGGTCTGCCGACCGCTGACCTAATCTAAGGGGTAAAAAATGGTTCAAAAATAGACAAAAGAAGGTCAAACCAGGTCAAAGCATTGAAGGCGAAGTTAGCCTGTATGAGATCTTTTCTGTGGTGTATACGTCTCTTGAAAAAGTGTCTCTATTATCGGTTAAACCGTTCTTTCTAACAACTTTTCCATATATGACTATAGTAACGCTTTGAAATAAAATTAAAATTCAATACTAAAAAATGGAAATGTGAACTTTATTTTAAGGTATTTGCTTTTTGATTTCAGAACCACTTAATAATAAACAGCATGTACGAAGATTAAGATTTGCATTACAAACAGCGTGATCCATCCAATCCTCACAGACAACATGAATACTAGAAACGAATTAATATTTTTTCAACCACTCTTCGAATTATTAAAAAGCGATATAAAAGTTGTAGCAAAACATCTGCACGTTCTTGGAATTGAATAATAAAAATTGTGAAAATCAGTAAAAAATAAATAAAAGATGTTAAAAAGGCTGCCCATTTCTATATATTTTAGCCCTTCCACTTAATAAATATTTCAAATTTCTCATAAAATTAAATCTGGTAACCAATTGTATACGGTAAATAAAATTACTTTTACAACATTTTGTTTCAAAACTGTCTTCGTAGTAAAAAACTTTTTGTTTTATTTTTATCGCCTGCAAAAGAAAAGTTTGTGTTGCATAAAAACAAAAGGTAAGACATCAAGCAATAATGTAACTTTCCGGAAACTTCACAGACACATTTCAATGGTATTTAAGCATCAAAGAATGTGTAGCGAAATAAAAGAGATTGTTTAAAACAAAATAAAAAACATGGTGAAAAATTTGATAAAATTTAAAAATTACCTGAATTTTCTCCCTGTAATTGCTTGTGATAATCATCATCACCATAAAGGCCATCTAGAAGTTGACCTATGCCTCCCTTCATGTTGCTTCCATCCAAAATTCCATCGTAACTTACATCTTCCAGGTCAACGTCTGGTTCACGTACTTCTCCCCTGGCTGCTTCATACTTTAAAACATTTTCTGCACAAAAAGAGAAACAAACTCTGAGACAGGTTCTTAAATTATTAAAATTTCATACATTTTAAAACAGGAGTAAAAATTTGCAATTTATAAAAGTTTGAATAATTATTGCATAAAATATTTTAACAATTTTATATATTCCTTGTACAAATAGTAAAATAGTTCTGGATGCACTTAATTTCTAAATGTAATTTAATTTCAATTAACGCATAAAATTTTAAATAGATTGATTACATCGATTACAATTTAATGGTTATTAAGAATATTAATATTATTAAGAATATTATTAAGAATAAAATCCTATTAAATGAAGTGACATTAATATATTATAATTCTCTTTTTACAGGTGAAGAACTTTAGAAAACATGGTGTCTAATTTATTAAACTTTATAAATAAACTGACATGACGCATTCTTATGAAATTGTTATCAACAATCTCACATGATAATTTATTCATATCGTTAAGTTTCCATGCTTTATAGAACCCGGCGTAAGACTGTGTAAAAACAAAACTTAGATTAAGGCAACCAACATTACTCTTCCTTACACTAACAAAAATTAAAGATGGTTTTCTGTGGGGATAAAGTTAGTTTTTACATAATAAAGAACGTAAATAATGGGATGTATGGGTTGCCCTGGAAGGATAGTACCTTTCGCCGAATACGGTCGCATCTGAAGACTTAGTCAACAGATAGTGGGAGGTACTGCTCTCCACAAGACATCCAATTATTATTTATGGCTCCACAGTGCCTGAAAACTGCATCGACCTGCAGGCCAAACTAGATGAGGATGGCTGCAGTTTAATTATTAAAAAACTGCGGAGTGGAAAAATAATTTTGAAATGGCGCAGTATTGAAGAGCGGTAAGCGCTGCTAAAGCAGCGTAAACGGTTACTGTAATGCGGTTTAAAAAGTAAAAGGAACTGCTACAACACTAAAATTTTCTAAAAAATATTCTTATGGCAAATAAAAACAACCCGCAGTTGGGGGCATCTTTTCAATGAGAAGAAGGTGCAAAGAATCTACTGAAGAATATGTAAATATACAAATATATAACAAAACATGAAGACTAGTAGGGGAGGTTGGCAAAATCGTACCAGTTAACGATTTTTGTATATTTTACACTTTTGGTAAGTCTCCATAAAAATTTAGCTTAATAATTTTATGGAATGGCATTTAAACAACATATGTGCACCATTAATTATCTTATAAAAATAGTTGTTATAATCTTATTTGCATTTTTAATAAGTAACACAAATTTACCATTTCGAAAAACGGTACCCTAA
>JARJDX010103028.1:0-11966 GCA_030264735.1 Gymnusa sp. GC000175
AATGAAATATAGTTATGTTACTAATAAAGTATCGGATATGTTTTAAATTCGTAAATGAAAGTGGTGTGGTGACCACTCCTCCAATTTTTAATTTGATAATGATTAGGCCAGACAAAATGCTGCATAAGCCAATTTTTGCTTGATAATTTTTACCGACCAATTTTCCTATACTTGCACATTACGTTATTTTTTTGTGTCAATGTTCGGGTTAACAATATTGAAAATAAGAAAACACTAATAGTACCCCTAGCTTTTTATAATTTTAACTTTATATTGATTGGTCCAGGCTAAAAGCTGATTTACGAAAGTACACTCTATGTATATGCATAACACATATATTCTGCAAAAAAATAATATTTTTGAATTCATTTAAAATAAGTTGAACGAACGCATTCAAATTGTTATTCCTAAACAGACATTTAATATGCTAATTTAATAAAATGAGTCATTTGTACCGTATCAAATATAGCATAATTAGTTTAACAAAGCATTATATTATTAACAATTGTCAAAGTGTGCGGCAATAAAAATTAGATATTCAATGTATAACTTTTAATTGTTGTCTTGCATATTTGTAATAATAACAAAATAATGACATCATTTTACAACAAAATATGTCACATTGCAAGGTCTGAAACAAATCACACATTATATATAGTGTGGAAAATTTCATGAATCAATTTTGCGCAGAAAATAATAATCTTATTACTTTTTTCTTAATTTTGGGCAGTATATCACCATAAACATAAATTTAAATATATTTAGATCTTGTTGATTAAAAAAATCGTTAAGGATATTTATTACGAAATTAAAGATAAATAAATCTTAATTTTGAAAATTCTCATGTAGGGAGCATTATTAATATTTTTTAAAAATCCTGCAATGGGTAGTAAAACGTAGGGAACAACGACTTAAACTAAAGGTAAGACAATTTACATTTACACCCTAAAACTTTTGAATTTCTTTTATTTTTTTTTAACAATTTTTCTCACGCTTCGTAAGTGGTAGGGTTCTTAATTAGGTAGTGTAAATTATAATCACATAGAACATTAGTTACTGCACACATTTTGCAGTGCGTGACAATTGTTATATTTTTAATAGTTTCCTTGGTGTCGGCATAGACTGTAATGTCTTCGAACTAATAACCGAATGAATCAAAGTAGAAACGAGTGGGCAAACCGGGCTTATAAAAAAATTACAATACTCCAACGTATTTTCAGTAAATATCACTTTTTCTCAATCTGCAGTGGATAAAGACTAAATTTAACATTACTTCTATATTTTATTTTTCATTAAAAATCATTTCTTTCTTATGGTAATGCTTTTGTCACATAGTCATTATACAAATAAAAGTGCGACCCATTCATGTGAATAGTGATGTAATGAAACTACATAGTTTTTTTTTTATTTATATTCAAGTGTCACTTGCTAATTATTGGATTCATTATTTAAAAAAATTCAAGTGTGTGATCACTGCTGAAAATGAGCGGAAAAGCGGAATATACAAGTGAGTTTGATTTTTCTTTCAAATTTCTCAACAGATGTTTGAGTTTATAATTAATTGTATAAGCTGTGGCCTAAACAATTTACATTTTTATGTTCTCTTGTACAAATAAAAATTATTTATTTCTGATTTATAGCGCAATTACAATTTTATCGCCACATAAAGTGTTCTTAACTTTTGAACAATTTATTCTTTTCTATGAATTTTATTTTAGAAAATGCAAATTTAATTTGCGAATAATATAATATAAAAAATTGCAATGATAATACATTACATCGTCAAGCTTGTTATGGATCGTGAATATTTTTATATATTGATTGTTTACTCGTTTACTGGATGGTTACCTATTGCTCTTCAATCTCTAAGATTGTGGCATATTTGTTATCGCATTATTTATCATTATTAACGACTGTGTCGCGCCCCCACAGTCATCTTAATATCTTCCATTAGATTAATTGGAACGAAAAGAAAATGCACGGCCTGCGCTCAATATGTTAGAAAAATACTAATGAGTAAATGCATGCAACTTTCAATATAGCCCACACAATTTTATATTGTATTTCAATTAAAATTTGAACAGTTGTTACTAACAAAAGTTCTGCTTTAATTATACTGTTCAAATATACTTCTTATTATTTTTTTAATAAAGTGTTCACTTAAATTTTATGTTATCATCGATGGCTTTAAAGCATCGATGCTAAATTAAAACAATACCTAAAAATCGGCACGGTCAACACTTATGGTGTCAAAACCGATATTGAAAATTTACAAATCCTGAAATCCCGATATTTGAGAGCAGAGGTGACGATTTATCAATGAAATAAAAACATTGACTTAACACCCTTCGTTGAAAGCCTATCCTGGCCTGGCCGCTGGTGAATTGTTGAAACTTGGGCTTTATTAGTCCTTTAATTTCATTCTCTATGACCTTTTCTAGAATTGCCTTACTTTGTTTTTAGGATTAGCATTACACATTAATTTCGGCCTGTAAGCCAGGAATCTCTAAATTTGTCACCCGCGACACATGCCTTATGACTGTGACTATGACAGATTCGATACGCCAGATCCGGAAAACAACGGCATTGTTAGTCTTTATGCAGACCATATGCCACGACAGTACAACTGGACAGGTTCGAAGGCCTGTAACTTTAATTAGAAGCCCTTACAGGGGGCCATCAGACAAGCTTGTTTTGTTTTTAATGAGATTGATACCTCTCCCCCTTTCCTGTAACACCCGGTCATAGGACCGGCCACGGAGGCGTTGAACCCAAATAGGCATACTTTAATGTTGTTGTTCGTCTTTTTCAACTTATTTTTATTTACATATTTTTAGGTTGCTTTAAACTTCTTTTGTTCTTTTTCTTTAGTTTCCCCTTCATTACAGATTTTCCTGAACCTGTATCACCCGTTCTACAATTATGTTGTCGCTATAGACTTTCCTAATTTTTGTGGTTTTTCTTCTATTCCTGATTTTCCTAAAATTGCATTAAGCGTTCTCTAACTTTTTGTTTATCTTCTTTGTTTTTCTTTCCATTTTTAATGTTTTAAAACTGCTTTAAGTGTTTTCCACTTATGTTCCACTTTAGTTTCTCTTCCATTCCTTATTTTTCTAAACGCGCAATATGTATTTCTATTTTTGTTGTTTTTCATTGGGTTTTATTTTATTTCTAATTTTCATCGATCTATATACATCTATTATTGTCTTTTTATATATGGCGCTGTTAGGTTATGAAACTCAAAGAGAAACTAACAGGTGACTGATAACCCGCCGCAACCGAACTACAGCAGTTAATAGTACTCCTAGTACTATTAACTATGAAACTATGAGTACTATTAGTACTATTAACTATGAAACCAAAAGTAACAAGACATGACACTGAGGGCGAATTGGGGACCACAATGGGTGGGGGCTCCTAAGCAACTGCTTATTCTGCTTATAAGTAAATCGGGTGCGGCCCAAAATCCCGAATCCCACAATCCCGAATACTAAAATCCCGAACGCCCAAAATCCCGAATGCTTAAAACCCCGAATTAGCTGGATACTAAAATATAATTTAGTGACACTTATGCTTCTTCTCACTGTTTCACGATATCGCATTTCTGCTTATAATGCTTGTATGTTTGTATGTTTTTTCCATAAACTCGATAGTTTTTGAAATATTTGCAAAAAAAAGAAAAACTTTACCAATAAACTACCACTCCGGTTTGTGAATTTTCGCCGTAAGTAACTGGGCTCTTTGTTAAAAGTTTAAATATAAATTTTTTTGGTAATATTTTTAATAGTTTTCGGGAAACCTTGTTCACAAAAACGCGCCACATCCACACATTTTTTAATTTTGGTTATTTCTTGTTAAGGAGACCCTGAAAGATAAATTCCACCAAAAGCTTAATTTTTTTTGACGATTACAGTACTTAATCTTACTATCGTATGATAAAGTAATAAGAAATTGGAAGAAAAATATTAAAAGTATTTATCCACTTAAAAGGGATCATGGCTAACATTTGTAGATTAAGATCAGTCTGCGTTACAGATTAGGACTGGATAATTTGAAATTTAAGGACAAAATTATACATGTTTGCATAGAAGCATTAAGGAGAGCAGTGGTCATTCATTTTGAAAATTTCCTAATAATTATAAACCTGTATAACAGAGGATTATCCGAGAAACGTAAAACTTCAATAAAAGTGTATAATAAGCAGAAATTTGATATCGTGAAACAGGGGAAAGAAGCATAATTAGGGATTTTGGGTATTCGGGATTTTAGGCATTCGGGATTTTAGGCATTCGGGATTTTAGGAATTCGGGATTTTAGGCATTCGGGATTTTAGGCATTCGGGATTTTGGAAATTCGGGATTTTAGTAATCGGGATTTTTGGATTCGGGATTTTGGGGTAGAACCAGGTAAATCCGACTCCTATTTATTTGTACCTATTACTTTTGAAGTTGAGCCTCGTCATGCTTTGTAGTATATTTCATGATATTATGAGTTATTAAAGTTTTGTATCTTCTGATTTAAATCATATGAAAAGTATAATTTTTAAACATAGACAGTAGTCATTCTACCTATTTAGTAATGGTTATTTACTTCTGAGGTTTCTAACATCGGCGATCACCTGTCACGAAAATTTGTTCACTATATTTTGGGTTCCTCTGCGGCGTAATATTGTCTTAATCTTAAATTCCACACATCATTCTGGTGTTGTCTAGCCATGAAATCTATCTTCTTTCTCGGCCACGCTTAGTCTTAACTTTTCCAAAGTAATGAGCTTCAGCATGTTTAATCTTTCTTACCAAAGGACGTGGTCCAGATAGGATACCTTTCGTAATTTTATTATATTCAACAGATTTCTTTCCACTTCTTCTTTTTGTTGTGCCGTCTTCTGTCGGAGGTTAGCGATCATCTCAGCGATTTTTAATTTTGATATTACAGCTCTGAAGAGTTCCGTTGATGTTTTTCCGTACCATTCCCGAAGATTTTTCAGCCAAGATGTTCTGCGTCATCCTACTGATCTCGTTCCCTGTATCTTTCCATGCGTAATGAGTTGAAGATTTTTGTATCTCTCTTCCCGTGTTATATATCCCAGGTACTCGAGCTTCCTCTTCTTTATAGTAATTAGAAGTTCCTTCTATTTGTGCAATCTGTGCATTATTTCGTTGTTGGACCGTCCAGGGAATTTTGATTAGACGACGGTATACCCACATTTCGAACGACTCAATCTTTATGTTGTTCTTTTATAACGTCCATGCTTTCATGCCGTACAGCAGTGTCGAAAAGATATAGCGTCGCACCGCTCGTATTCGTGGGGTTAGATCTATGCTTTTATCTACAAACAGTTTCTTTATTTTGACCAAAGTCGCTCTAGCTATTTCTATTCATTTGTTAATTTCTATGATTTGGTCGTTATCGTTCCCTATTCTTGTTCCTAGGTATTGGTAGCTTCTGACTTTTTCGAATATTGTATTCTTTATTGTTATGGATGGAATATTATTAATGTTCTTGTTCTTGCTGAATATCATAATTTTTTTTACTCCTGCTCTGTTTAACACTGCCTCGTTCGTGAAAAGGCCAACTCATGATATTCACAGCAAACATCGAAATATCAACATTTCGAACGCTTTAATATGGTCCATTGCTGAACTTTTAAAGACCACATCTCTAAGCTGTATAATAAGATAAGTCGCACTAGCACCTGACAAATTCTGATCATACGCATGGTTTGTTTTTTTTTTGGAGTAATTTTCTCATGGACTCTTGCTTGTGTCTTTTAAATTAATAGTTTATACTCGTTTGATTTAGAGGCTAAGTACCTTTTGTATGATTCTCTTTTGAGCCTTATATTCGCTCCTATTGCTTCGTCCCACCAGTTTGCCATACAATTGGCCGTTTTTTTTCGAATACCAAGAAGTTAGCCTGATAGCTAACCCCCTTACAAGCAGGGTTTATCACTCATAGTTTTGCTCTCCTGGACAGATTTCTTTTTCTACAGTCTAAGTTTAATTCACCCCTTCAGTTGGTTCGGTGATGGTATTTTATTTACCACCACCTGCAGGATATGCCGCTGGCATTCTTCGATACCACCTGGCCACGCACTTTCTAGGCTCGGGATTACAGCTTCATCGGAGATGTAACTTTGTTGGGCCATGCGATTAATACTAAGCTAAAAGTTTGGGGTTTGAATCCTGAAAAAAACGATCACTTTTTTCTCGGAAGGCAGATGCCCCGGAATAACTTCCCAATTTAGTAGTTTATAAAACACATTAAAATGTAGGTCTCTTGCTTTTGTGTAATAACACAACTCTTAAGTAAACGACGAAGAAGAAGAGACCCCTAAACAGAAGAAAATACAATAATGGGATCGCAAAAAAATTCACAAGGATCATCTGAGAATCTAAAAGAAAGGGATATGCCCAAAAAACTAAAGGGTACATAGAACATTTATATAATAATAATAATAATAATAATAATTATAGTAATTGCTTTATTGACCTTTTTTAAACATACAAGCACAAATATAATAATACAATACAGGAAATAACTAATTAAAACAAAAACAGATGAAATATAAGCTTTAAAAAGGTTTATAATCTTTTTAAGAAGCCTAAGAAGAAAAAATTACTAAAAGGTCTAAGGAATTTTTGACTAGATATAGCTTTTAGGTTTAAACTGTCAGCATCAAACTTTTGTTTATTTTTAAGGAATAACAAGAAATTTAAAAGGTTAATAAGGATAAAACCCCAATCAAAGAGGAATCGAATCTTAAATGTATTAAACTGTTGGATGTTTTTGTTTCAGAATAAGTTGGGATAAGAGGAATTTCTGAAATTTAAAATAGTTTTTATTATTTTGAACCTAAAATTTGTCTTTTTTTAAATTTTTTTATGTAATTGAAACTTTGGTATTTATTTTTATTATTTTTGTTACATATGAGTATACTTTAAGACGGAAAGTAAATATAGTATTGAAAGATAAATATTAAATAAATAAATGAAAACTTTCAAGAATTTTAAAAGAAACATTTCAGGAAACTATAAATAAATGCAATAATAAAGTACATTTTGTAATAGTTTTGAATCAATGCAAGTTTAATGCATGGAATATATTGATCGTTCCATTAATAAATAGAGCAGGCGTGATAAAAATATAACAGGGATTAATTCCCAAACAAATGTTTAATGTATCTTATAAACCGTATTTAAATTCATTTAAGAATCACAAAAATTTACAAAAATTGAAAACAAAATAATAACCTTTTATAATTTATAGAAAAATACATACCATATGTGTTTTGGTGGTTATTTAGGAGATCAAAGACTATAAAAGATTTATTTTTGTCAAAAAGCTGCATACAAATGCTCATGAACGTTTAGCTTATTGGCAACAAAAAACTTTTTGTTGTAAAAGTTTGATCAAAGCGCTAGAAGTTAACTATAAATTAGAATTTTTTAACAACATCGAATGATCAATTTTATTGTCCATACATGCCTACATTTTTTTAATATAATTTAGAAAAATTACTTTAATTTGGTTTATACACAGTTTAAATGTTTAAAATGTCCATAAGTAAACGCCAAAAGAAAACCAGAATGCCATTAAAATATACAAAAACGAAACAAATAAACAAATTTGGTAACGTGAAATAATATGTAATTTTTTTACTGGGTCCAAGTCGCGTAGTTTTATTCATTTCGCCCGCTATTGCCAGAAATATTCCCAACGTGGCAAAGTCCGATAACCGAAGACCTTGTTTGATTGTGGGAGCCTATATAGGGTGCAAAACGAGTCGGGGTGAAAAATTAATGAAGAAAACAAATATTTCCAGGTAGGAATCATCACAAATAAATATAAGGCCATGTATAGTCACTGCAATGAAGAGGTAGGAACTTCCTCTCGTATAATTTTCAAATGTGAAGCATTATACCGCAGAAGATAAGGACCAAAACGGATTTGAGGCAATAAATAATAAGCCAACAGGGTGTGGTGTTTGGATGCGAAAGATCTAAACCACCCATTGGATGGAAAAAAGTAGGACTCATTTCAAAACCCTGCTCGATTTGAATTCTGGAGATTTTTGTAAATTCAAATAACTTCGCAAATCTTTCGTTTCATATACTGAGGGGTTAGAGATAATGACATAACATAGAAATAGACATAGACATATGAAAATCAAATTTGTTGCCCGTCTCCGAAGAATGTTCGACTAGAGCTGTGTGATCAATTATGTACGTCATAATTTGTCGCTTAGTGTTATCGTAATATTTTAAATTGCAATTATAACAATTTATTTGTAAATTTCCGGATTTAAAAAATTAATGTTGCCCTTTAAACTGCTTGTTAAGTTAGAAATTTTGGATTCAGTTCTTACACTATATTTATGTAAAAGACGTCTGATATTGTGTTCGGCTTTTGACTTTTAGTTGAAACTTTTTTGATGAGGCGTTTAACATTCTTTAAATTGTAGTTGTTGTTAAGATGCACATTTCTGACGTGGCTCAGTTATGAATAAAATGATTCCTTTTAGAAGAATGACGACCGCAGCCTAGTTTACACCACTGCTGAAGTTAACCCTCTTCTCTGCTTCTAATCTGCCAACTTACATTACAGGTGGACGTACAGTTTAACATGTATTTGGAACCACATTATTTCTCATTAAACTCCGGAGCAGAAAAGTTTTTTATTCACTCTTGAAAATTTTATCCGAATATAAATTACACAGTATATAGTATATATGGGGACAAAATATATCCCAATCTGACTCTTCTCCGTACAGCTTTCTTCGGTTATGTTAGCACCCACTTTAACAGCAACTTTTTGACTCCACCGGAGTTCTTCTTTTCCGTTCTTGGGTATTTTAACTGCATATTTCCGATTTTAAGATTTTGAGTTCTTCTTCACCTCCTATTACTATCACTACTCCGTGGCACTACAATCAGTGAAAGTGAAAGGAATACCCCCCCACCACATGGCGCTACTACCACTAGTTTTGCGCGTGTCTTGTTTAAGTTTTTATTTTTATTTTCCTTAATCTCAACGATCGCACACTGGTCCGAAAATTTTGCACCGGATCTCTCTTTTCCATCTATTAAAAAGCTCCGCACTTTTCTTTGTCCTTACCCATGTCTCGTTTCAAAAGGTCGCATGAACGTATGTGACTTGTGACTGAGCTGATGGATGAGGCTGATTTCCAGCTCGCAGTCTTTCATTTATTTTATCAAATGTGTCATTTCGTTTGTTAATAAAGGAGTATAGGTATTTGAAGGAGGTAGTTTTCTTGAAGGTTTTGCTCCTCACAATAAAATCTACCCTCATTTTAACCATGTATTTAGTTTTGGCCTTATTGATTATCAGGCCATCTTCTGTTGACGCTTCGGTGAGAGCTTCCTTAAACGTTCTACCAAGTAGAGTGTTCCGGCTGCTTTGTTGCCTGTCTTGGACAAAATAACGAAATGTTCCTCGGTCGCATATTAAAATTCTGCGCCTTTCAGTGTCAGGTTGAACAAGTTATTGAATATTTGTCTCACGGTCGTATGCACTATGAAATCACGAGAGCATTCCAGTTGGATTTTTACTTCACATCCAAATTCCTAAGTGTCATGCGGAGTTCTTAGGTTCTTCTTGCTGAACCATGGTTTCGTATACGAAGCTACGTTTAATGCTTTCATAAGCCTTACGACAGTTAAGGTACAGTTGGTGAACAGGCACATTAATCTCTGGTCTGACGTTGATTTATTCTTTCTGAAGCCACATTGGTTTTCTCCGAGAGACATCTCTACCTATTCTTCAAACCTTGAGGTAATGATTTGGCTGAGAAGCTTGTAGGTGATATTGAGTAGAATAATGCTTCGCTAGTTATCGCATATTTTTTTCAAGCCCATCTTGTGTATCGGAGTAACGAGCGCCAACTTACATTTTTATACAACATTTTTATAAAACATATTTTAACAAATGAAATATAGTTATGTTTTGGTCAAAAGTGACGGTTATGTAGCAAATTAATAAATGGCTATATGACGTAATCATGATTCAGTCAGACATTAGCGCAAAGTTATTGACTTATTCTGAATCCTGTTGTTACAAATAGGTATATTTCTGTGGTGTATGTAGTTGGTTTCGCTTCTCGAATAATAGAGTATGCAACTCTATTGCTTACGTACACAGATTCATGAGCATCTTCATCCTAGTTCACTTTTTCCCATTATTTATGTATTCAGCTTCTCCATTTCTTTCCTGAAATTTTGAGTCTTCCGACAGCAAACAAGCTTCTGACATTCCATGTTCCGATTCGGTGTGCATTTCATTACTTTGAACACTCCAGAAATGCTTGGCACCTTTGCCAATGCAAATTATAATTTAAGGGACATTTAAATGCTCTACACTGCTCTTACTCTTCAACCCGCCTTATCAGCGCGGAGTTTTATGGTTAATGGCCTTCTCTGGTTAGGGGATGAGGAATTATGTAACTTCATTGGTTCGGAATCCACGTTAAACAGTAGATTTACCTGTAATGTAAGTTGCCAAAATTAGAGGCAGAGAAGTGGCTGTAAACCAAGAGTGGCGTGCTAAAGGCTGAAGAAGAAGAAAAGAACGAAAATAAGATAATATTCTGGGTGTTCTATTTTAATTTTAACGGAAGAATATCTCGACAAATACACATCGAATAACAAAATCTTTCAAACATAAGTTTGCGAGTTTAAAATTTCCCACCGGGGGGTGAGGCAGGGGGTTTAATTTTTAATGGGAACCTCCTTTTTATTGCAAATTTAGATTTTACGGATAAAAATACATAACTTTTATTTAAAAAAAAATTTTAATAACCGTAGGTGGCGCTGTGATTGCAGGAAAACTTGCAAGATTTGTTTTTTATGCGATTGCACCGCCATGTACGATGTTTACAAAAATGTATTTCTGGTGAAATTTATATATTCTTTTCCGCACAATCTGAATCTGCAATAAAAAGTGGAGGTTTCAGTTTTAAAATTTAAAGTTTTCCTTCAGTTGTGGCGAGGGAAAACTTTAAATTTTCAGGAAGCAACCCTCAATTTTTATTGCCAATTTATGCGAAAAAAAAATACATACATTTTAGAAAATCTCTTGTATGTAATTATCGTAGTTAACGCAGTAATTGCAGGAAAAACTAATCTTTCGATAATAATTTTTTGCAAATACATCGCCATCTACGATTATTATAAAAAAATAATGCAAATAAAAGTGAGGTACTTTTATTCGTAAAATCTGAATTTGTAATAAAAATGGGAGTTCCCATTTAAGATTTCCAAGCTGACCCTCGCCCTGGGGTTGGGGTTGGAAAATTTTTGACAAAATCGGATGTCGCCATCCAAACCCTTAAACTTTTGTTCAAATGATTTTGTCATTAGATGTTTATTTTGCCAGATATTTTTTGTTAATATTAAAATGGTACACCCTCTATATTTATACTTTTTTTTTTCTAATAAAGGAAAAGTGTAGTAATCGTGCAAAAAAAATATTTTTTTGAGATTTCATCAGATGTCGACGTTTTGAGGTCATCTAAGAAAGATTTGACCATCTTCGACCTGATTGTTGTTGCCGGGTTTTTATCTTTATTTATTTTCTCTTACTGTTAGATTTTAAAATATATTAAATTTAAAATATATATATATATTTAAAAAATGGAGGTGTGGTCAACACATGACTTTCATTTACTAATTTGAGATATTTTTTGGGTTAACTGAAAAAATGATAGAAACAAAATTTGTGTAAAATTTATTTTTACACACTTTTGTACTCTTATGTTTTTTTATATACTCAACAAATTTTGAAATATTTGCAAAAAACCGAAAAACCTCACCAATAAACCACCACTTCCGGTTGGTGAATTTTAGCCAAAAGTCACTGGGACCTCCCAATTTTTGTTAAAAGCTTAAATATGAATTTTCAGGATGTTCAGTTTAGCCGTCTGGGCTGTAGAGAGGACACAGACACAC
>JARJDX010103048.1:0-12772 GCA_030264735.1 Gymnusa sp. GC000175
CAAACATCTGATTAACTACACAGCTTTACCACCATTAAATATTAAATGTCATTTGCGTTGCCCACCTTAGTGGCCACGTGGTTATTCCTAGCAGGAAGAGGTAAGTAGGAGGTTCGGACAAGCCAGAGTCTCAAGAGACTGAATTATCCACGCGCTCCGCCATTTAAACATAAAAGGTAGGCGAGGGACAAACGGAGTGTTGGCGGTAGTAAGACGGTGGGAGATAGTGAGAGAAATAGGGGGGAGAGTTACAATGTAAAGGAGAATTATGAGGTTTATTTAAATAAAATTACAATTCAATATTGCCTCCTTTTTTGAAGAGATGAAGCTTGGATAATGGAATAACATTTAACCGGTGAATTATAGCCGTATGAATGTTTTCGAGTATTTTAATCTCGGTAAGGGAAAAATTCAGGCTAATAAGGAGCCAAATAAATGTTTACACTGGCCAAAAACTCCTTTATTAAAATTGCTGTGTGACAAGGCACATTGTCGCGATGCAACACCTAATTGTTCTTGGTGATGCATGACCCTTTTTCAAGAACTTCTCGGTAAATATGTTGATTGGGCTTTTGGTCTTGAGGCACAAACTCTTTGTGGAAAATTTCCTGGCTATCCAAAAAACAAATTAGTATGCATTTTATTTTCGACTAGCTCTTTCTTGCTTTCATGGCTTTTGGGCCATGGAGAGATTGAAGTGTGCCGTTTCATTCTCTAGCGCTTGGTTTCTGGGATGTACCCAAACATTCAAGATATGTCACCAATAATGACACGTTTTAAAAAATGAAGATCATTTTCAATCGATTTCAAGAAGCCGATGTACCTTTCCCTCCTTATGCCCTTTTGGTACTGCGATAGGTTTTTTGGAACCATTCTTGTGCAAAATTTTTCTCAAACCTGATTCGTTGGTTAAAATCTGATAAACAGTGGTTTTAGTTTAATTAAACTCTTCCCAGATCATTCTGACTGCCAACCTACGATTCAAAACATAAAATACTTGATTTAATTCGCCTCAAAAGTGCAGAAATTATAAGATATTTTTTGTATCCTTCTGGTATGTCATTTGTTTTGTGTTTTTTATTAGTTTGGTAAAACTTTTATAAGGAATGGAATTTTGCGAAAAATCCATATTAAAAAAGTTTCCCATATGTTGCATACTTACGGGGGCACGTTGTATATATACTTGGCTTTGTACGAACTGTGTTCTGCTAGGTAACTGCTCTTTACACTGTAGGGTTTTTTCCTCTTTAATCTTCTTACTATGTTCACATTGCCAAAAAAATAAAAGACGGGTCTGCCACAATTCTAAATAGTTTTTGGTTATAAGTTGGAATTTTATTTCTCAACAGAAAGAAAAGGTTAATACCAATACAAACTCCTGTTTTTAAGGTTTAATTCGGTTTTTCTGCCTTGGCCCGTTTTTTCCAACGTAGTATGTTGTCTAGGGTCACTGCTAAGTACCCGACAGTAAAAAATGTATGGTACTTGCACCTAAGTATATTAATGGTCTTTCTATTCGTATATACGTAAAGACTGTATTAGTTGATTTTATCTACCTAAACTTTTCATCCATTTCTGTACTTCATTATCTATTGTTCCAAGTTTGTTGGTGGCTTCTGACTCAACTTCTGATAGGTCTGTGTCATCAGAAAATATCGCTATAGTTACATCCTAAATTTGTAATATGTCGTATGTAGATAGTACATAAAGTATTGGTCCCAAAACTCTACCTTGGGGTACACCTGCATGTATTTCCTTTAATGTTTAGTACTCGGGTTCTAATTTGACCCTAAAATGTCTATTTAATATATAGGATATCAATAGTTCAAAATATTGTTTTAGTAATAATTTTCTTAGCTTCTGGAATATTTCTTCGGGACAGACCTTATCAAAGGCTTACACTACGTCTAGAAAAACGGCTGAACAAAACAATTGTTATTCCACCGGGCCAGTAGGTTGGTTTGGGGCAACTTTAAAAATTTAATTAGAAACCACAATTTTCCATTGCAGATGCAAGCTTTTTTGAAATCATCTTAGGTGGCGCTGTAATAGCATACAAATATTTGTTTATTCTATGATTACAGTGCCAACTATAATAATTATAAGAATTGTTTTAAGTAAAAGTTTTGAATTATTAGCTAACAAATCCGAATTTGCAAAATGGGGGTTCCTATTTAAAAGTTGCGCTCCTTTATACCCACATATATGTACAACGTTTGGATGCTTTTCTCGTAATAAAGAAATCTTGCAAATCAGGAGTCTTGTTGGGATGTGTGGGTCACTAGGTTGGTTTGGGGCAACTTTAAAATTTTAAATAGGAACAACAATTTATCATTGCATATGCAAGCTTTTTTGTATTCATCTTAGATGGCTCCGAAATGGCAAAAAAATATTTATTTATTCAACGATTGCAGCGCCACCTACAATAATTCTAAAAACTGTTTTAAGTAAAAGTTTTAAATTTTCAGCTTAAAAATCTGAATTTGCATTATGGGGGTTCCTATTTAAAAGTTGCGCCCCTCAATACCCACGAATGTGTACAACATTTTGAGATGCTTTTCTGGTAATAAAGAAATCTTGCAAATCGAGTGTTTTGTTGAGATCTGCGGGCCAATAGTCAGGTTTGGGGCAACTTTAAAATATTAAATAGAAACCACAATTTTTTATTGCTGATGCATACTTTTTTGTATTCATCTTAGGTGGCGCTGTAATAACAAAAAAATATTTGTTTATTCTATGATTACAGCGCCACCTGCAATAATTCTAAAAAATTGTTTTAAGTAAAAGTTTTGAGTTTTTAGCTGAAAAATCTGAATTTGCAAGATGGTAGTTCCTATTTAAAAGTTGCGCCTCTTTATACCCACATATATGTACAAAATTTTAAATTGCTTTCTTGGTAATAAAGACTTTGAAATTTTAAATATAAACCACAATTTCTGCAGAAACAATCTTTTTTGTATTCATCTTAGATGGCGCTGTAATGGCAAAAAGAGATTTTTTTGTACTGTGATTACAGCGCCATCTACAATAATTATAAAATATTGTTTCAAGTAAAAATTTAACTTTTTATCTGAAAAATTTAAATTTGTAAGATGGGAGTTTCTAGAGAAAAGGCGTCATTTAAGCTTTTTAAAAATATTTAACACGCGTTTTTTGGTTTTTAAATGAGACGAGTATTTCTAGAGTTATTTGACAATTTTCAGACTTTTTGTCTACCCTGTAGATTAAAAAATTACTAAGACCACACTAATGGACCTACATTAAATCGCTTACAGGTTATTTAAGTTTAATTAAAGTTTTTATTAACTATTTATGATTTTAGCCTTTGACTTTGAAGGAGATTTTTTTAATTTTACGATGTTTTTTACATTTTGCTACACGAAACACGGCTTGCTTTTCTCATTTAATTCAAATAAGTTTCCTCTCGGATTCAATGTTTATATTTCTGGTTGAATTATTAATTGAAACGGGGAACTGGGTCATTGTTTTTGTGTTATTAACTTCTGGAATCTCAGCGCAATCCCAAATTTCGCTTTTAAACCGAGCTTGACTTTTAACTTGTCTTGTCTATATGGAGTTATGTTTCAGATATTTTAGGAAATTCTTCACAGCGCAATTTACTAAAATGTTTTGTACAACATTTTAAATGTGGGACACGCTTGTTTTAGTTAATTAATTTTTAAATATAAAAATTTAATAAAATTAAAATAATATACAGGGTGCGTATACAGGGTGTTTTTTATTAGAGATTAACTGTAGAAATATATTTTGGACGTTTTTAGGACACCTTTTGAAATAACTTATTCTAAAAAGTGTAAGTGCGTTATTATTATTGAAATTTATTATTATTATTATTATTATTATTATTATTATTATTATTATTATTATTGAAAATCCTCAGACATCAATTAAAAATGCTAGAACTCTTCGAGAAGCTGAGTGTGGTAGTGAGCATAGACTGGTAATTGCCAAATTTCAATTAAAGCTGAACGTAAATGATTAGTAATCAATAACAAAAGACTATGCCAAAGCAAACTAGACTCCACTCTAAAACCCTCCTAAGTTGAAGCAAGCATTTCATCACCAGATAGTATTTGGGAAGAAATAAAGGACATTATTTCCACATCAATAGAAGAACTTCCTATAAACCGTTAGAATGTAAAACGATGTCTGATAATATCCAAGACTATGAACATTTTTTAACCAAGATGGGATATGGATTACCGAGATACATGGCATCTTAGAAACCTGGAAAATGTACTGCGTAAAGTTGTCCAAAAATGACAATGAACTACATGTAGTACCAAAAAGACAAGAAGGTAAACCTTCAATCTTGAAATCAGAAGTGAAGGGTGCTATTAAAAAGTTAAAATTAGGCAAAGCTCTCGGTTGGGATGGGATCTTTGTCAAAATAATAAAAACTATTGATAACTAACACTACCGATGGTGGCAGCACTTTCGCTCAAACAGCTGATCTTGAAAGAGTACTTGTCAACTTGGCGAGCATAGGATATTGCCCAAGACTTTCAAGAATAATAATATTAAAAAGATCCATATATTTTTAATTATTTATTAATATAAACACAATACAACAAATTGTGTAATGAACACAGTGAGTGACAGGTACTCTTTCGTGCACTTCAGTTTTCACCACCAGATAGCGTATCAGATTTTGTTAGTTCTCAATGGGAGACGTCGGTGTAAAGCCATTTCACAAACCGGGTCAAAGGCAAGAAGAACCTGGCCAGTAGAATGGTCATAATCTATATTTCTGCCTCTTAACGGAAAAAGACCAAGAGAGTATTGCGAAAATTTTCGCGTCTTAGTCAAGTAACAAATAATAAGGTGTCAAACTGACAAAGTTTTGATAATTTAGAAGGTGTAACAGGTTTTTGGGTTATATTTTAAAACTTATGCCACCAAAATTAAATTTTTAGTGTTTTCATACCATTACCGGTCACTTTTTTTGCATAAAAGATGAACATTGTACTCACCTGAAACAAAAGAAAAAAAAAACATTAGTAATAAAATGGAGTCTGGTCGCCGGGAGACATTTATGACAAGCACATAAATATCAGTCATTAGGAATAACCAATTGGGAAATAACTTTACCTAGTAATGGCGCTGCGATCAATCTGTCAATGGAGACTTTAGTCGGTATAATTCAGTAATATTTACAGGTTAGAAGCAAATGTAAGGAGTATTTTTGTGTGTTTTCACACAAAACAGAAAATCTTTAAAATTTAACAATTAAAACACTTATTTGTCATAAGAGTTTCATATGAATACAATGAATGTCTACCGACTCGAGTTAGTTCACGATCTAGCGCTAGAGGGCGTCTCTTTTAGAGTTAATTCTCAATATGTCCGTGCAACTATCTCTTCTTTAAACCATACAAGGTAATTATATTAAATATTTTTCTCGTCGTTCTAATTCTGAAAAACATAAAGTCATATGCTTTTTAGGAAAGAAGCAGGATATCAAATTTTCTAACTAATATAATTTTATTAAATTTTTTAAAAATAAGCTACAAAACAAACGAAATTTGGTACTCGTTTCATCTTTATGATTGGTCTTTTGTCGTTTCTATAAAGATATTTTTATCTATATGTGATACACCAGCTACGAACAATGGAATTATATAAAAATTATTGAAGGAAAAAGGAGGCCCTGCTTTTTTCCAGCTTTTTTAATTTTACAAAGTATGTGACCTGGGACTGGTTTTTCTCGCAAAGTTCAAAATAATAATCACAATTTATTTGCAACACACAAGTTTTATTCACAAAATTAGAATAAATGAAATAAAATAATTGACTCTTCAGTCAGTAGGGAAAGACAAAGGGATAGACAGTGGCGTCGAGACGAAAAGAGATGTCTTGGACGCTTGGAACAAACCGCAGGAGGGAGGTTTCAGTTAGTCACGAAGGTCGGGTCGCTGCGATTGCCAAACTAATCGGCTGCAACGATGGCGGCGGAATGCTAGCAGAGAGCTAAAATCAGGTCGCTGCAATTCCAAGACTATCGGATTGGTGAATGTAATTAGCTAATCGCCGAGATCTGTCGCTGCAACCATTAGCCTATTAGGAAGAGGTAAGTAGTAGGTTTAGACGAACCAAAGGCTTAAGTGATTGATTGGTTTACGCGCTCCGCTATTTAAACATAAAAGAGTGGGCGAGAAAAAAACGGGGTGTTGGCGGTAGTAAGACATGGGAAATGGTGGGCAAAAGTGTGAGGCATTGACGTCACAAAGTAAAAAAGAATGGCCAAACGCCATCTCTTATGAATTAACTAGACTGCGTCTCTGCAAGGCTGGCAACTGCAAAGGTGCGCCATCTTGCACAGATCAGACCCACCCCACACAGGCACAATTATGTTACTTGATACAGATGGCGCCACATCGCAAGTAATGGTCTTAATTTTGGAGATAATCGCGTTTTTCGAAAGACTATAAATCCGCTATTGCCACTAAAATTGGACATGCAAATTACACTTAGTAAAAGAACACCGTGATTTAGAAGAGAAAGGTAAGCAGGTGCGCTGGCATCTATAGCGCCATGGTTAATCGTGTACAAACATTTAGTGCAGAAATGTGGACAATGGTTAAAAGAAATCGTCAAAATTTGCTTGCTGTAGCAAAAGAATGTTTACATAGATACAGAAGAGAGAGAGAGAGAGAAAAATAACATCGCTATAAAACAACTTGTTTGGTAAGTGTATGTCTAGCGCATGGGTACTTAAAGATGGTCCAGACCAGCGGTCGTCAACGTGTCATTTGCGTGCCACAAAGTACCACTTAAGAGGGATACAAATAGCAAATAAAATTTATTTATCATCAATTAAAACAAAAAACAAGAAAATTAGTCGCATATACTACAATTATAACATTTTTAGTAATTTTTGCGTGCCACCCAATAAATTAACGCGGGCCACCGTGGGTTGCCGACCATTGATCTAGGCTCTAGGAGTATATGGTGATGATAAAATGGGGCCAATAGGAAAGATAAAATTCTTCAGGAAATTCTACAAAGAAAGAAAGAATAAACAAAAGACTCTTGAAGAAGAAAAATAATAATAATAATAATAATAATAATAATAATAATGAAAAGGGAGGAAAATAGTCTTGTAAAACTTTGTTTTGTTTAATTTGTTTTTATTATTCTTTACTTTTTTTTATACAACAGCCTCCATCTTTAAAATGTTTGACAGATGATCACAAAAAATTTGATGACATTGCGTTTGTATGGATAATCTGACTCTTTTATTTGTTTAGAAATTAAATTTTTTCAATAATCTATAATTTTTTCAAGTATCTAACACCTTCATTAAAAGATTCAATGCACATTTTTGACAGAAGACTTGCTTGCCAACAACCGCCATATTGGTCACGTGGTACACCTGGAATGCCTTATTACAACTTTATTGGCGATTCAAGCTAAGCGATACGCCCTATAGCGGAGACAAATGTACTTCTCCCGTAATGGGTACATTATTTAATTCATAAGTGTTTGCATATTTAAACAATTTTTACGAATTCACCATACATAAAAAAATACCCAGAAAAGAGCCCAGCCACAGAAAAATACACAAAAACGCACCGAGTTACTATTATTATAATCTGTCATGTCATAACCTAATTTTACCCATTTTAGCAAAAATTATGGCGGAAAAAATTAATTTAAATCGGCTATAAGTTTTTACTGATATAGATTAGGGTTACCACCTTGTTTTATTTAAACTTTTTTTACGTATTTAGGTTTAAAAGCGTCATGGCAAAACCATTTTTATCTTTGTACTTTTTTATGAAAAAAAAAATCATGTTAGGGTTGCCAACTTCTTTTGTAATTTTTTTCCCTTTTTTTACTTTTTTTATGCAACAACTTTACTAGTTTTCACCGAAATGGATTATGGTTACCACCTTATTTTATTTGAACGTTTTTATTTAGTATTTATATACTAAATAAAAACGTTCAACGCTTATGCAACTTGGAGTAACAATTTTTTTCTTTGTATGTAATAAATAACGCTTGTCAAGCTTTTAATGGAACAAAGTAATGTTAGGGTTTCCAACTATTTTTCTTTAAATTTTTTAAATTGTTTTTATAGGTTTATATTTTTTTTATACAACAAGTTTACTAATTTTTACTGAAATAGATTAGGGTTACCAGCTGATTTTATTTGAATTTTCTTATGTATTTAGGTTTATAAGCATTAAGCAGTATCCACTTTTTCTTTGTTCGTAAATAAGGCTTGCCAACTTTTTTATGAAGAAATAATAATGTTGGGGTTGCCAAGTTTTTTTGTTTAATTTTTTTTTCTTTTTTCTTATACAAGAAATCTATTACAAGTTTATTAATTTTTACCGAAATAGATTAGGGTTACCACCTTATTTTATATAAACTTTATTATGTATTTAGGTTTATAAGCATCATGGAGTAACCATTTTTTTCTTTGTACATAAATTTGGTTTGTCAACTTTTTTATTAACCAAAAAAAATCATGTTAGGGTTGCCAACTTTTTTTGTAAAATTGTTTCCTTTTTTTTTACTTTTTTATACTACAAGTTTGTTAGTTTTTACCGAAATTGATTACGGTTACCACCATACTTTATTAGAATTTTTTATGTATGTATTTAGGTTTATAAGCATTATGGAGTAACCATTTTTTTTGTACATAAATTTGGCTTGTCAACTTTTTATTAAAAAAAATCATGTTAGGGTTGCCAACCCTTTTTGTAATTTTTTTTCCTTTTTCTTACAACAAGTTTATTAGTGTTCACCGTAATAGATTAGGGTTACAATCTTACCTTATTAGAACTTTTTTATCTATCTAGGTTTATAAGCATGATGGGTAGCCATATTTTTTTTGTATAAAAAAAGGTTTGCCAACATTTTTACGGAAAAAAATTAATGTTAGGGTTGCCAACTATTTTGTTTAAATTTTTTTTATACATCAAGTCTAATTCAAGTTAATTAATAATTTTTTTCTTTGTAATAAATAAGGATTGCTAACTTTTTTATCAAAAAAAAATATTGTTAGGGTTACCAACTTTTTTTGTTTAGAACTTTTTATTTTTTTTATTTATCAAGTCTATTACAATTTTATTAGTTTTTACCGAAATAGATCAGGGTTACCACCTTATTTTATTTAAACTTTTTCATGTATTTAGGTTTATAAGCATCATGGCGTAACAATTTTTTTCTTTGTACCTAAATAAGGCTTGCCAACTTATTTATGCAAAAAAAAAATCAAGATAGGGTTGCCAACTTTTTTTTGTTTCTAAGTTTTTTCGTTTCTTTTATTTTTTATACTTTTTTATTGAACAAGTCTATTACAAGTTTATCAAATTTTACCGAAATAGATTATGGTTGCTACCTTACTTTATTTGAACTTTTTTATGTATGTATTTGGGTTTATAAGCATCATGGAATAACTATTTTTTTCTTTGTACTTAAATTTGG
The DNA here is from genome assembly GCA_030264735.1 of Gymnusa sp. GC000175. Lineage (NCBI taxonomy): Eukaryota > Metazoa > Arthropoda > Insecta > Coleoptera > Staphylinidae > Gymnusa > Gymnusa sp. GC000175. The sequence goes on from JARJDX010103048.1 coordinate 9,460, forward strand.
CTTGTCAACTTTTTTATTAAAAAAAATCATGCTAGGGTTGGCAACTTTTTTGTAAAAAGTTTTTCCTTTTTTATAAAACAAGTTTATTGGTGTTCACCGAAATAGATAAGGGTTACCACGTTGCTTTATTACAACATTTTTAGATATTTAGGTTTATAGGCAACCATATTTTTTCTTTGTAATAAAAAAGGTTTGCCAACTTTTTTATGAAAAAAAAAATAATGTTAGGGTTATCAACATTTTTGTTTATATTTTTTTAATTTTTTTTTATACAACAAGTCTATTACAAGTTAATTAGTTTTTAGCGAAACAGATCAGGGTTACCACCTTATTTTATTTGAACTTATTTAGGTTTATAGGCATCATGGAGTAACAATTTTTTTCTTTGTAATAAATAAGGCTTGCCAACTTTTTCATGAAAAAAAAAATAATGTTAGGGTTGCCAACTTTTTTTTGTTTATAATTAGATCAGGGTGCCCACCTTATTTTTTTTTAAACTTTTTCATGTGTTTAGGTTTATAAACATCATGAGAAACCATTTTTTTTCTTTGCACCTAAATAAGGCCTGCCAACTTATTTATGCAAAAAAATCAAGTTAGGGTTGCCAACTTTTTTATTTTTATTTTTTATATTTTTTTATAGAACAATTCTTTTTCTGTATGTATTTAGGTTTATAAGCATCATAAAGTAACCATTTTTTACTTTGTACATAAATTTGGCTTGTCAACCAAAAAAAAAATCATGTTAGGGTTGCCAACTTTTTTTGTAACATTTTTTTTCCCTCTTTTTATTGGTGTTCGCCGAAATAGCCTTTTTTAGAACTTTTTTTATGTATTTAGGTTTATTATAAACATCATGGAGTAACCACATATTTTCTTTGTAATAAAAAAGGTTTGCCAGCAAAATGATGCTTTTTTGTTTAAAAATTTTTTCTTTGTTTTTTTTTACTTTTCTTAATCAACAAGTTTTTAATTAAAAGTTTGTTAGTTTTCACCCAAATAGATTAGGGTTACCACCTTATTTTATTTAAACTTGTTAATGCTTTAAGGTTTATAAACATCCTAGAGTTTTTGTCATACATAATTTTTGGTTGCCTTTCTAAATAAAAAAAAATATAAAACTTTTTTGAATTCATTTTATTTTAGTTACTTTTTTTTAACAACAAGTTTTTGTACATTAAAAAAGTTTGCCAACTTTTTTATAAAAAACACAACTTAAAAAAAACCATTTTTTTAAGCAACTATTCGATGGTAGGTTAGAATATTTGTTAAATGTAACCTAGTTATAATAACTATTACTAATTAACTAACATTTTTATTTTCAATTTTTTTTTAATTAAATAATGGCTATATTTAAATAATTAATTGGTCAACATAATAAATATACAATTTTATTTACATAAAACATATAACAATATACAAAATTAAAACAGTGCACTGTTGCAGCTATTGGCTGTACACACCTTCACAGTGATCATTAGTTCAATAATAACGTGCAAATATTTATTTTGAATCTGCACCTCATATATCAAATATTTCAATCAATGTTTTTTCAATGAAACAAAATTCACAAAATTTTCACTGAAAACTAACACTGTTTATGAAACAAATAATACATTTGGCGCCATGTAACGGATATTACGTAAATAAAACACGTTGCAGTTAGTTTTAAATTACTACATTTGATTGAGTGATATGTTATAATCGATACATCATAATATTTACAACACGGAAAGAAGCTTTCAGTACGTGTAGCAATTAATTTCAATGGCAAATTCATGTGAAAAAAATTTCATCCTTTTAAGGATTATAAAAATTTTTTTTAGAAAATACATAATAGTAACTTTATTGCATTTTATATTAAGTATCTTTTGCTTCATAATATTTCCCAACAAAATTTTGTTACATACGTTTAGACACAACTTAACATTCAGACTTAATTAATAGCGTACACGAGAGTGGAATTTAATTGCTCTTTAGAGGGAGATATTGCTGATCTCGAATGCACTTTGCGTTAGGAAATGTGTATTAAGGTCATTGGAAGGCCAACCAAACAAGATCATGATCATACAAATAATGTCGGTCACGGTCCCTCGTGAATTCATGGATGTTAGTTCGATATTTTCCATCGACTGACTATTATTTACAAATCCACCATCCCTCGATAATAATACATCTTATCGGCGGCTACCCCCTTCGGACCTTTCCCAACTCATTATATTAATGGTTTTCATAAAACTGAACACTCCAATTGGATTACAAACAAATCTAATAAACGATGCTTTCTTTAATTTCTCTTGTGGGAAAATATTTTCTCATTATTTTTTTTTATATTTTTTAACCCTCAAGTTTCGATTATTAAATAGTGATGATAAAATTATTAGCACAATTAAAAGCCCAATCTTCTAGTTGCATAATATGCTAAAAAATTTTTGCAACTTGATGGAAATAATTTTAATAAAACATTGCTTAGAAAACGAACAAGAAAAAGTTCTTATAAATTAAATTTAAAAAAATAATAAACACAAAATTTGTTGCAAATTTAATTCTAAAAACTTCTGTACTCTTATGTTTTTTCCATAAACTTGATAGTTTTTAAAATATTTGCAAGAAAACGAAAAACCTAACCAATAAACTACCACTTCCGGTTGGTGGATTTCAGCAAAAAGTCACTGGGACTTCCTAATTTTTATTAAATGTTTAAATATGAATTTCCAGGTCGATCAGTTTAGAAATCTGGTCTGTAGAGAGAACACAGGCACACAGAAAGTTATATTATTAATTCATTATTATTATTACAGACAGACAGAGGGACTTAACATCGAAAAGAAATTTTTCTGAATGAGCAGTGTCGAAAACGGGTGTTTTACTTCGCAAAGTACAAAATATTTGGTACAAAACGTTAAAATTCATATTCTTATCTGAAAACCACACTGGAAAAAAGCAAAAATATATTCGAAAATGGCAAAAATTTGATAATAAAAGAATTAAAAATTGTTCTAAAATGTCAAGTAGATCACACTATAGAAAAGAAAAACATTCTTTAAAAATGGCAAAACTGTGCTTAAATATTGTAAAAATTTGATAGAAAATATTATAATATAGAATTTAGACTTTCGCGACTAAGGTCGATGTAAGTTTTCTTACTTTCGGGTTTAAGTCGCGTATTTTTATTGGTTGTTGCCAACGTTTCCTATATAGGCATACACACTCGAACAAGGTCTTCAGTCATCGGACTTTTCCGCCTTGAGAATGCTCCCTGCAACGGCGAGCGAAACGTTGGCAACAACCAATAAAAATACGCGACTTAAACC
>JARJDX010103077.1:0-23671 GCA_030264735.1 Gymnusa sp. GC000175
ATTTTCCCCCTTGCCCTCAGAGGATGGGAAATTGGGGCAAATTTTAAATCTTAAACGGGAGACTACATTTTTATTATAGATTCATATTTTACGGAAAAAATACATAATATTCACTTTTTTTCATAATCATCGTAGGTGGCGATAAACAAATCTTGCTATACTTTTTTTTCTGCAGTTACAGGGTCACTTTTGATGATTATAAAAGTGTTTCTTATTAAAGTCATTTATTTTTTAAAGTACATTCCACATCTGTAATAAAAAGAACGGGCTTCTTTTTGGAAATTAAAGTTGTTCCTCGCCCAACCCACTTTTATTATAGATTCGGATTGTGCGTAAAATAAGAAATGAATACTTTTTTTTGTAATCATCGTAAATTTTGTAGAAAAAAATTGAGGAAAGATTTGTTTTTTCAAGCAATTACAGCGCTACCTACGATGATTATAAGAAAGTGTTTCTAGGAGAATTTTTTTTAAAAGAATCTGATGCCCCCTTTAAACTTTTGCCCGAAACATTTTGTCATTCGATCTTTAGTTTTTTTCCTCTGTATGTAAAAAATTGATTTTTTTTTAATTTATTGAAAAAACTTATTCTTACTTTTTAGAAAACACTTCTTATTGCGAAACAAGTTTTTTTGTTTTAAACGAAAATTTAGTCCCAATTTCCACAAATGTTGGTTCATAATATGAACTTTTGTTGTTATTATCATATGATAAAAGTATTGTACGATTATTTTTTTTCGATAAGAATTTTTAGTTTCGGAAAAAGTGGTACCATACAACACAAGATACATGAAGTAAATTTAAGGAATTATAATATGAAATTGTGATAAAATATACTGACACCAATCCAACTTCCAATCTCAAACAAAAATATATTTTACTATGATTGAATATTTCCATATCCTATTTTTAAAACATTACTTTAGGGTCAGGTTAGGTTAGGTTAGGCGGGCGAGCCTTTGTTAATTTCTTCTCCAATTTGGAACCCATTTTTCATCTTGTGTACTTATTAATTTTTCAAAAAAAACAGTGTCTTACAAGCATTTTTTGCACATCTTAGTCAAATTATTTCAAATTTAGTGATAATTTGTTTCAATGAGAAATCTTTAAATGAATTTAATCCTAAAACTTAAGTTAAATTTGTCATTTTTTTATCAAAGACAAGCCCTTTGTTAAAATTTCCATAGCTCACTACCGGTTAAAACCCTTAATTACTTAACCCCAATTTAATTATACACTTCAACCTCTACTATAATCCGCCCTTGGTTATATAAAATTTATTGCTTTTATACGTTTTCTATTGTTAGAAATATTTAATTGTTAAAATACTTCTCTAATATTAATTCTTTAAGGGCCGGTTTTATAACGCGTAGTTAGTTAACGATATGAATAAATTGACATATGATTGTGATAGTATTGTTACATATTAAAAATGTCACATATCAATTTATTTTTTCTTTATATCTTTAACAAACTACGTTTTATAGAACCGGGCACAACAAACAGTTTTTTTACATAATTTTTACTTTCTACTCTCTTGTTAATATGATCTTAATGTATTATGATTCATTAATACCAACTTCTTTGGGTTACATGATTAATTATAATTTTACTTATTAAAAACCATCTTATAATATATTATTTATATTGTACTTCTTAAACGCAAGTTAGATAACCGATAAAAGCGTCGTTGCAAATTATGTATTTCTCAAATATATTAAATGATAAGAGGTAATAATATGTTTATTTAAAATTCTCAACACACTGCAAATGTTGGTAAATATAATAATTTTTTCTAACGACTGATAATGTTATCAAATTTCCTTTGTCTAGACTTAATCTGGAAGCCTTTCAACTACACAAATGCATTCTAGCATTGTTTCTTACACTTGATACAGATTATAATTAAAGCTAAACATCTATTATTGTATTACCTATAAACCATATCTAAAATGCGCATTGAAAATTGTTTAAATATAGAATTGCAAAGAGGAAAAAAAAGATAATTTAGCTGCAAATTTTATTTTGATTCGGAATAAAAAAATATTTTCGAACAAAAAAGAAATATAATAAAAAATAATTCATTAAAATAATTTTAAAAAAATTATAATAAATTAAACAATTTAAATTAATTCCCAATGTATGATGAAGTTAAGTGTGGTTAGCCACATCATATTTTTTGCAATTACGCAAGAAATTTTGTTTTTATCATATTTTTAATATTGATATTCTTAATAACTTCTTATTATTAGTTATTATTATTCTTTAAGTGTAAACGAAAATCGTAAGGTGGACACACCACAATTTAAATTATAATTTATTTTTTTCGCAGTTGACATTTTTTACGGAAATATCCGTTTTCAGAAAAAATAGTGTTGGTGAAATTCAAATGATTCATTGATAATTTAAGAATATAAAGTTGTAAAAATATATCTGTCATTTTGATCACTGATGATTATGTTTTTGTGACAAATTTGTCTAACATTTGTAAGTGAAAGTGGTGACAAGATCACGGCTACTTTTTTTTCAAAGAAATATAAACATCTCAAAAAAAATAAGATAAAATCCAAATAATTAGCATTGTACATATTTAACCCAACCTAGTAGTTTAGCCTTGAACTAATATCCGAAGTTCATTAACCATTCTATTAATAGAAAAATAACACATAAATCAATCGAAAATATTTTACTTTAGCTATCATTTGAAACTAAATATTGTTGGACCTCTTGTAATTCCCGTTGGTGATATCTTAAGTCCAAAAATTTTACAATCATTCTACTTGAGAAGTTTCATTGTGGTTAATATTACATATCAAATTTAATAAAATTCACAATTATTATGTTTTAAAATAAAACTCGAATTGAAATAAACTGATTTATTATTATTAGTTTACCTTAGCATTTTAACATTTTACCATGATCCTAATGATTTACGTTAAGGTTACATACCAAGAAACTAATCTTCGATAATTGAAAATGCAAATTTTCTTTGATTTTAAATTTCAAGTACATGTACTCATATGTGCATATAATTAAAAGTAAAATAAGAATAATAATTTACTTATAAATAGCCATAGAGACCATTATTATATACATTTTTATATACATTTTTATACCTCTCTAAAAACTGAAAATGGGCGACAACATTTAATAAAAAATGGAGGTGCCCACACGACTTTCATTTACGAATTTTTCTAGAAAGTAAATTTTATAGGCTCGAAGCTTTCTAGTTTCTATGTTAATAATTTCCTTAGTTTTTGTGCAATTCATTTTTGAACAGATCAAATGCAGAAATCCCTCCACTTATATCGGCTCGAATTGTAGGAATTAATTTTCACGCGTTGTAAATTCCACATGAATTTTTCTTTTTGGTTGCCAGCAATTTCTTATACTGTCGTCTCATCATCATCATCATTTCCTATGGTGAGCGTGGGGCGCAAACAAAATATTCCCATCTCGCCCTATTTTATTTTATACTCTTCAAGGTAACCGATTGTTGGTAATAATTTTTGTTACCTTCCGTGTTCGATAACCGTGATATAGTAACACCAACATTACATTGCTTTCAAAAATCCTAGTTTTGTTCATCTTTTGTTCTGAACTGTGCAAATACACACCGTTTTTGAATATCCTTATCCTACACACGTTCTTTAGCGATTTGTTATAGTATAGCAACTTCTCTCTACTTTACCGTTTATTGCTTTCTTCTTGGTTTTTACATTTTAATTTTATCTTCCTTTTTTTATTTATTTACATTGAATGTCATATTTTCATCCGTTGTTGTTACAATTTTTTAGTAGTTTAAACATCTTTATGTAGCATTTTTAAGAAATTTCGCACACCCATGCATAAACCGTCTTTGCTTTTTGGTAAAAATCTGATTTTATTATCAGTTAGTTTTAGCAGGTCAGCAAATTGGTTTATTAGATCAGCATGTTTTAAAATGATTATTAGTAAATTTTTAATTGCCAGTTTCTCTGTAACAGCAAAATATCTCGTATCATAGAAAACATAGTAAGCTGAAATTTGATACATCAGTGTGCACGAATATGTTTTGATCCCGGAAATCCTTTAAGATAAATTGTTAATAAAAAGAGGAAATTTGGACTTATGCAACCAACTTCACTCTTCCTTACACATTGTCATGTCTGTGTGGATTTAAGAGTCGATTTTTCAACGGGTTTATTGCTAGTAAACTCAGAAATCTTTAATGATTTTTTAAAATATTTAAATATTTTTGTGTAGCCATTATCCAAAATAATTTTTATATTTGCTTTTGTTAATGTTGCGTTTTGCGTTGAACTAAATCAATAATAAAATAATATGGCATTATCTTATTTTGTGTTTTTTAATACGGAGGAGGATTGAAAAATTGCAATAATTTGTAAATGCTTAATATGATTTGTTATTAAAATAAGTAAGTGTAACACAAAAAGTCCCAGTTATGTTTCTTTTATTGCAATGGGAAGTATTTATTCACTTAAGGTAATGTAATAACTCTTAAATTAGTTTAAATGTGTGGCCTTGCAACGATATTTTCAGACATTTCAATTTTATAAAGTCCAAAGCGATATTTTGTAACAGGTAAGTTTGTTTAGTTTCGTCCCAATGCTAAAATTTATTTTTAATCTTGGCATACATTTCATTACATATCCAAACCAACGTGTGTATTTTGCATGTGATGTGTTTTCAGGCAACCAATTTTTTCCATTTTTTTATAAATCATAGACATGCTAGCGTTGGGTTGATTAAAAAAATTGCTTTTAAACCTTGGGCAATCATTTTTAATTCATTTGTTTCTGTCTGTCAAAAATATTTCGCTCTTTTCATTTCTTTTTAATGACATATTAATTGCTTAATTACATGTTCATATATTAAAGAACAATTTTGATGAAGATTGTTTTAGCAACGTTACCCATTATTATTTTGCATTTTGATAAGTTAAATAAAATAATTTAACTTAGAACGCGCATGCGCAGTTTTTTAAATGTTTACCATTATACTAACGAAATTATAAATTAAAACTAATTCAATTCTGGGTGTTCAGTAAGAGATTTTTAAGTTCTTTCTTTTGTAAGCGTACGTTTATTATTTTGAATTCAATAAAAAGTATAAGGCGAAAACAAGAACTTTAGTATAATGTAAAACAATTAAAACTAAAAATCATAATATTTTGAAAATTAATATGACGTCAAAAAATATTTCAATGTTGGTGTACAATACAAAATACTTTATTAATTTTTCTTTTTTAAACCAAAGTTTAAAAATTTTATTCCTTGTCAAAGAGGTGCAGATTTTAGTATGCATCAAGACTGCACTCTCGATATTCAAATAGTTCGTCAGCAGTAATCGTAATAATTATTGCAACCATAAGTAGCTTTAATTTTTAAGATGTCATGCTTCTTGTTGTAATAAATTATCACAAAATTACGATATAGATAAAATTTGCTTTAAAAAAATTTGTAAAAACAAATAAAAAAGATTATGTCAAAAAAATAAAAACATTTTTTGGTCCAAATTAGGTAAAACAAATGTTTAAAAAAATTTATAATTAATTCGTTTAATCTAAATTTTATTTATCAGGAAGTGCACATATTTTACTTTCCCTTTGAGCAACACTTTAAATTACCTAATTTAGTGGCAAAGTAACATGCAAAACATTCATCATTTTTATGTACGAAAAGCATTCATTTCATTTTTGGGCATGTGCCTTTATTGATGGAATGACACTCTAGGTCTAGAAGTGCACTTAAAGTGAAAGATTTATTTTTCTGACGTCATACTATTTGTTCACTAGATTTATACCCCTAAAATATTTTTTTCATCGAGCATTATAGCTGGATGTTTTTTTTAATGTGTCTGTTTACCCTCATGTTTGTAATATCATTTAGCATGTGTGTTAGCAGTAGTTGGCTTGTGTTACAGCACGGACGCTCTGATTCCTACCGTGTGGCTACTGTTCCGTCCAGTTATGATGACAACAAAACAGCTGATGGTAGATCCAAGGTATTTCTTACTGTTTTTTACGTTTTTGGTACTCAGGTTTGGAAAAAATATTGGTGATGGGAAGGGTTCTAAATGTTCACATATTTCTGTAGCTAATGTATTTGGACATTTTTTTACTTGTTTCTTGGTGTTGGTAAAGTATACAGTAGATGTAATTTTAGTGGCACGTAAAATATATTTATAAGTTATTTAAGGGTTTTAAACAATTGGCTTTTGTTAAAAATCCAAGTATTGGATGAGTAAATAATTTGATTAAAAATAAGTACATATTTTCTTAACATACAAATTAGTAGATTGTGTTTTCCTTGTTTAAAATATTTGATACTGTTGACTGCTGACTACAGATGAATAATCCTATGTAATTCCAAAATCACTCGAAATATATATTACTCCTAGTATATTATGCAACAAGTTTTAGAATTGCCACACGAGTGTTTAATAAAGCAGTATCTGAAAAAAGTTTAAAAACGAGTTCCATTCTATACTTTTTCGATGACGAAAAATCCGAATATAAAAGCAACTTTTTTATTAAACGTCAATTTTAATATAACATACAAATTTAATGCGAAACTGACAAACGTCAAACCACCAACCAAAATAACCCAAGCCGTGTTTAATGTAATTTCGAGGTAAAAACGCTCGAAGTTACATTAAACTTTCTAAATTGCCGATAACTCCCGAATCGGCAAAATGACGCTTCGCACATATGTCAGTGCAAAATGTGACATTTTAAAGGAGTAACAAAATGTTTAGGTTAGTTTTTTCACAATGCTTAAATTTGTTTAAACGACAAATATAGTTAAACAAGATTTTTTTTTATATTTTATAATTACAACAAATTTTATGTAAACTAATCTAAATCAATAATTTTTTACTTCCTTCATTTTATAAAATAAATTTTCCAGAAAATTGGCTACATTTCAGAAAAATATTAATTATTTTAATTAAAAACACTCCTGGCTAAATATAATCAACTAAAATTTAATTTTGCAGAGCTTTCCATCATTTATAATATTTTAGCATCCAGTTTTCTAACAATTTCAATCCATTTAAATTAAGATATATATAAATTCAATATTATTTTGACTGGTATTTAGTCTGCCGACTGTTGTAAAGTTTGCAAAATAGTTCTAAAATAACTATACACACTTAAAAATAGATGGGAAATTAAAATAGATTGTCTATTTAATGGTAGGAATGTAGCATGTGGTACAAATTGTATTTATTTTTATGTTTTGAAGTAATTCGACTATAAAAATATTTCTTTCCATTACTAACAAATAAATTCATTTACAGTCACGAAGGAAGAATATGACAAAGAAAGCAAGAAAAGCAGATGATTTAGATGATTTAAAACAAGAATTGGACATCGATTATCATAAGATCTCACCCGAAGAATTATACCAAAGGTTCCAAACACATCCTGAAAATGTAATTTAACTCCTTAATCTAAGTTAACTAACCTTATTTTATGTTTTTTTTTTAATAGGGCCTCAGTCATGCAAAAGCGAAGGAAAATTTGGAACGGGACGGACCCAACGCACTCACACCACCCAAGACGACCCCCGAATGGGTCAAATTCTGTAAAAATTTATTCGGAGGTTTCGCACTCTTATTATGGATTGGTGCAATCCTCTGTTTTATTGCGTATTCCATTCAGGCTAGTACCGTTGAAGAACCAGCTGATGATAACCTCTATCTTGGCATCGTATTAGCTGCCGTTGTTATCGTTACAGGTAAAATTAATATCCATAATCTACCTTAAAAGGTCATGTGGTCGTGTAATATGTGTGTCGGAGCATTTTATTCTCTAGAAAGTCGACCTTCTTTTTTCTAGAGGGTCTTAAAAAATCTTGTTGACAAATGGCAACCCAGTGCCCTGGGATCGAACCCGGCCGATTTAACTTAACTGTTTAATAAAAATTAATTTTAAAAATTTTAAAATAATATGAATGATAAATGGAATTTTTTTCAGGTATATTTTCATATTATCAAGAAAGTAAGAGCTCCAAAATTATGGAGTCATTTAAAAACATGGTACCTCAATTTGCTACGGTACTTAGGGAAGGTGAAAAGTTAACACTCCGTGCTGAAGATTTAGTACTGGGTGATGTTGTTGAAGTGAAATTTGGAGATAGGATTCCCGCAGATATTCGTATTATTGAATCGCGAGGCTTTAAAGTAGATAATTCTTCACTGACTGGAGAATCAGAACCTCAAAGCCGAAGCCCCGAATTCACCCATGAAAATCCATTAGAAACAAAAAATTTAGCTTTCTTCTCAACTAACGCAGTTGAGGGCACTGCCAAAGGTGTTGTCATTAGTTGTGGAGATCACACTGTTATGGGTAGAATCGCCGGATTGGCATCTGGTTTAGATACCGGTGAAACTCCAATCGCCAAGGAAATTCACCACTTTATTCAGCTCATTACTGGAGTTGCAGTGTTCTTAGGAGTAACATTCTTCGTTATTGCATTTATTCTAGGATACCATTGGTTAGATGCCGTAATATTTTTGATTGGTATTATTGTAGCCAACGTACCTGAAGGTTTATTAGCTACTGTAACTGTGTGTTTAACGTTAACAGCGAAAAGAATGGCTTCGAAAAACTGCTTGGTTAAAAATTTAGAAGCTGTAGAAACTCTAGGATCAACTAGCACAATTTGTTCCGACAAAACCGGGACCCTAACCCAAAACCGAATGACAGTAGCTCACATGTGGTTCGATAACCAAATCATTGAAGCCGACACAACCGAAGATCAGTCTGGAGTCCAATACGACCGCACATCTCCCGGCTTCAAAGCTCTATCCCGCATCGCAACACTATGCAACCGTGCAGAATTTAAACCTGGCCAAGATGGTATACCAATTTTAAAACGTGAAGTTAACGGCGATGCATCAGAAGCGGCTTTATTAAAATGTATGGAACTTGCTTTAGGAGATGTAATGACTGTAAGACGCAAGAACAAAAAAGTATGCGAAATTCCATTCAATTCCACCAACAAATATCAAGTGTCCTGTCATGAAAATGAAGACCCCAATGATCCTCGTCATATCCTCGTAATGAAGGGAGCACCAGAACGTATTTTAGAAAGATGCAGCACCATATTTATTTGTGGAAAAGAAAAAGTTTTAGATGAAGAGATGAAAGAAGCATTTAATAACGCATATTTGGAGTTAGGAGGACTTGGTGAACGTGTACTTGGTTTCTGCGATTTCCTTCTTCCCACAGATAAATTCCCTCTTGGTTTTAAATTCAACAGTGATGACGCTAACTTCCCCATTGAAGGACTTCGTTTCGTTGGACTTATGTCTATGATTGATCCCCCAAGAGCTGCCGTACCTGATGCCGTAGCCAAGTGCAGAAGTGCTGGTATTAAAGTTATTATGGTCACTGGTGATCACCCTATCACTGCTAAAGCTATCGCCAAATCTGTGGGCATCATTTCCGAAGGAAATGAAACCGTTGAAGACATTGCCTCAAGATTAAACATCCCCGTTTCTGAAGTTAACCCACGTGAAGCTAAAGCCGCCGTTATTCACGGATCCGACCTTAGAGAATTATCTTCTGATCAACTTGATGAAGTATTGAGATATCACACTGAAATTGTCTTTGCTAGAACTTCTCCACAACAAAAATTGATTATTGTTGAAGGTTGTCAACGTATGGGGGCTATTGTAGCTGTTACTGGTAAGTTTAGATTAATATTTATTTCCTGGCTCAAATTTTAATTTATTCTAATTAGGTGATGGTGTAAACGATTCTCCTGCTCTGAAGAAAGCTGATATTGGTGTTGCCATGGGTATAGCTGGTTCAGATGTTTCGAAGCAAGCAGCTGACATGATATTGCTTGATGATAATTTTGCGTCGATTGTAACTGGTGTAGAAGAAGGTCGTCTTATTTTTGACAATTTGAAGAAATCTATTGCATACACCTTAACATCCAATATCCCTGAAATTTCACCTTTCCTTGCTTTCATTTTATGTGATATCCCATTACCTCTTGGAACCGTAACTATTCTATGCATTGATCTTGGAACTGACATGGTGAGTTTTGCTTTTAAGTACATTTTTATCTATATTGATTTATTTTTTACACAATGGCATCAATACCAGAAAGATCTTATTTTGAATTATTTTACTGTTGAAAGATCTTTTTTTATTTAATTTTTGTTTTGAAATAAGAAAGCTTGTTTAAAATGTTAAAGAATCAGTCAGTTTTTTGATAGAAATGATAAATATGCGTAGGTGCCTGCAATTTCACTTGCGTATGAAAAAGCAGAATCGGACATAATGAAAAGACGTCCCCGTGACCCATACAACGACAAATTAGTAAACGAAAGGTACAAATTGAGACCGTATACGATTATTAAACGCATGTAGTTAAAAACTTTTTGTGCACATGTAGGCTCGGTTTCTTATATTATTATAAAACACTTTGTGCTCTTCTCTCTTTTAATTTTTTTTTGTTAAAACTTTTTTGACAGAAGTGCATAAATATTAGATTTTAAGAGTATCTTGTTGATATACTTTATTTATTTATTCTTGAAAGATCGGTACACTTTTATTTGAGTACAAGGTAATGTTACCAGAAGGATAAGTATTTTTTACGCCATATTTTATTCAAAACACATTTTTTATAATTTAATTTTCATTCCTCTTTTTATTAATTAGAATATTTTCAACTCCCACCCTCGTAGCTTGAAATTTGAACACATTTCTTAATTTTATTTCAAATTGCATATTAAATTTTTTGCTACACAATTATGCCTAAGAATCCTCTTAAACTTCAAAAGATCCTCTTTAACCCAGAAAAAAATTAATTTTAAAATTATTTGAGCTTATAGAAATAACAGACATTAAGTTAAAAAATAAATTCATTACCCCACTATCACTTAAAAATAAAGGGTTTTCAATTTTGAGTCAACGAATTGAGGTAGGAGATAGGTATAGTAAAATGTTCATCATTTAGATTTAATAAATATTGGTTATATAATAAAAACTTTGGAACTTTACAAATAATTTTCTTAAAAAGTTTGAAAATTTAATGGCACTGCAAATAAATCACAACAAATTATTTTGACCAAATATATGTATAATACATGTAATATATGTATTTTAAATTCGGTTTTTACTTTAGTTTTTTTCAATCACCCATTATCATTAGAGATTTTAATAATTCAAAAATGTTTATCTGCATCTTATAAAAAAAATTTTAAAAAGTAAAAAAAGATAGGAAGTAATAAGTACCTTTCAAATTTAAGCAAATAAATTAAATTGATGAAAAATACATTTGAAGAGATTGTAATAATATTTGATAATTTTTTTTTAAATTTTAATATCAAGAAATATTTTATAAATGGTAGGTTCCCGCCATTTCTTTGGCATATGAAGAAGCTGAAGCCGATATCATGAAGAGACCACCCAGGAATCCATATGATGATAAACTTGTAAACTCTAGGTGCAGTTTTTTTTTTTTTTTCGTTTACCTTTATTGATATATATTACTAACAAATTAATGAAAATCCTAAATGGTGCTTACAAAGATGTTATAATTTCCTAAGAATCAGGTTTTTTTGCTAAATCATTCTGCTTTAATAACACTAATGGGAAAGAAGGGTTGACGAACTGGTATAATGCCACCGTGATTGTAAACTATTTGCATGAGTTAGGTTAGGTTAGAATAATTCTACTGGTCTCTAATAATTTATCAAAAGAGTAAATAGATTTATGAATCTTTAAAGACAAGCTTAATTCTTATTTTAGTCATTTTTTTCTTTTCTTTCTCTATCATTTAATTATTTAAAGGTGAAAATGTGACGTATATTTTGTCACATTTTCATTCAGAAACTCCTACATTTTTAGACGAATTTTATGTAGTGTTTTTACTGTAGAGACATATTGACACAAAACACAATCCCTTAACCCATTCTTTGCGTAAAAAATCATCAAAATCCCATTGCTTAGCACAGCTTGCTTGACATTATAGCCTCCAGTCATTCATTTGTTTTATTAGGCGGGTCATCATGGGGTAGCAGTTATAAGGGAAAATCTAGATCAATCAATCAAAAAGCAAATAAAAACACAAAATTGGTTAAATTTTATTTTTATTTGGTAAATGAAGTAATGCTTTTCAAGAAATTTTAGAACATTTTTATATCAAATTTTTAGATTTAGACTAAATTAAAGTAAACTTCGCTTTTGATTATTAAAACGAGCTATAAATATTCTGTCAAAAAGCAAAGATTTTTCTTATTAGTTTTAAAACTGAAATTTTGCTTTAATGCCCTTAGTTTTTTTTTATAAAAATTAGACTGCGAGTTTTAAAGTCAGGAACAGTGCTGTGCATGCGTGTAAGTGTTTCCCATTCATGGTTCCATAAAGAGTCCTTTGTCGTTTTGTTTTGACGTGTATTTGTTTGGCCGAGCTCAGGTCCCCGCCATATCCTTGGCGTACGAGGAAGCAGAGTCAGATATCATGAAGCGCCGTCCTAGAAACCCTTTCACAGATAAACTGGTCAACGAAAGGTAATAAAATTACTTGTGGCGAACGGCTGCATCTATAAAAAACAATCGATGTATCCGAATTGCCATGTTCGTGACCGTTCATAAAAAAACAAACTTCTGCTCTCCTAATAACTGTACACCCTTATCACTTTGTACATACATAGATATCTCTATATCTCGCCCTATTTGTCGTACTTCGCATTTATTTTTACATTTTGCTTGCGGTTTTTCCTATCCTTTTGTTACTTTGCGCGTCTTCTTTATAATTTTATGGTAGTTTATACATAATATACTCTATTTCTTTTAAAAATTTCTCTAGCATTTCTATATACTTATTGAATGTGTATAGAGTAGTTATGTATAAACTAGTTAGTAAACCCGAGGTGATGGCGTTGGTAAGTAAGTCTGAGTATATTCCATGATGCTCCTTCAAAAAAGGCACTCTCATTCATTCCGCACAAAAAAATACCTTTGCTTGTCAACGAGTGACTCAAATTTTGTAATTTCTTTTTGTACCTATCTGTTCCTCTCCTTACTACGTCAACACACTATTCTGGACAGGTTACTAACTGTGCATGTCGTTTCTCACTACTAACTGTATGTATTGCGCCGGCCACTATATAGGTGCCTGCTATATCTCTGGCTTATGAGGCTCCGGAGTCGGACATTATGAAACGACAGCCGCGAGACCCCTATAGAGACAACTTGGTTAATCGAAGGTGGGTCACCGCCGCGCAAATTTTCACAGCTATCGCACCACACTTATCATTACCTCGGCACACCACCGTGTGTCAATACAACATTTTATGCGTGTTTGTGATGTAGTTTTTGCTTTGTCACATAACAACTTTTTTAACAACTTAAATAGCAACCGCCGTGTTTTGCATAAAAAATGAAAGCAGAATTAATTATCTAGTTGCAGAGCAATTTATGAATTTATTTTTTAAATTATAAAATTCATGGCGTTGCTATTTAAATTTTAAATATAATATGTCTGATTTGAAAATGCAAGTAATTTTTTAAGTGTCGTAAATATATTGTGACTGTTTCATACACTTTTGTATAAAATAAATTGAGCCGGGCATTATTCTAAAACTAAACAAATAAATTACTTATATTATGGGAAAACATTGCCAAAAGAAGTGTAAATATTTAATTCATATTTTTAATTTGTTGGCAAACTTCAATAGCTCAATAAAGCCGAATTTAAGTGTAAAGAGTATTACGCTTATTCCATCTGATTGCTTTTATAAATCTTTTATTTTAAAAACTGTTCCATTACGTGGTGTGTCCTTTAAATTAATTTATTTATGAATATAAAATTACTAAAATATTTTCGTGTTATTTTATACATTGAGATGCGGTACAAGTTGCCCTATATACCTATGTTGGTTTAAATAAAAAAGTCACAGGACACCTGTTTTAAATGGAATTTTTTGTGAGAAGTTGGCAGCCAGCTCATTTTAATTTTTAAAATGATAAAAGTCGTAATGGAAAAGTTGCCTAAAATTAGCAAAACATAAAATAAAGGATTCTATTAAAGCATTTTAATGGAAGTATGTATTTAAGTAAAATATCGTAAAAAATAATATTGATTTTATAAGACTTTTACAGGTAAAGAACACACTGCTCTTATAAATAGCCAATTGCGAAAATATATTTAGGCAACTTTGGTTTGATTTCCGATAAAAAAAACTACCTACTGGTACATATTCAAGGGGGTAATTGGCCATAGAAAATAAAATAAAAATTTTCAATAAAAAGGCATTTAAATTAATTTACTACATTAATTTTGCATTCTTTGAACAATATCGAAAATTACAACAAAAACAACGATCGCAATTTAAATTTAAACAAAAAAATGTGGTATGGTCACCAAATTTTTTCAATTAACAGCCTTTAAGAATGAGGTGTTCCATTGTTGAATCGTAAAAGTTAAAATATATCTCCAAGTAACATATGTTGGATGTAATTTTCTAAATTTCCTTACTTAATTTTAGCCTTTCGATGTATTATTTTATTTAGTGATACATAATTACGTCCTAAAATTTTATCGACGGCTTTCCTACCTAAAATAATTACGAAAGTTCTATGAACACCACCATGCAAAATTAAGTATTTAAAGTAAAACTTTTTATAGGCATCTTATTTCATAAATATTTGGTTGTTTATTAAAAAAATTATCCCCCAGATTTGAGTATGTTAGCCAACTTCTTTTAAAAATATAATTGAATTTCCTCGCCTTATAATTTTTAGAGATCCACGAAAATTATTTCTTCATAGAGTATCTTGATCTTGATAAATTTGTTGGCTAAACCCTACAAATAATTTGTTTTTATCATTAGAGAGCGGATATTCAAGTAAATTACTAAATAAACTTAAATGATACCTTTTTTAAATACTATATCAAATTTTTATTATTTAATAAAACTAGATGAAAATATAAATTTATTAAATTTTAGAAGTTTAGACTTTAAGAAACATGTGTATATACAAATAATTACGATACGAGTACTTAATTTAAAATGGCAAAAATTAAAACTAAGTGTGATTTTATTGGAGCTGTTGTGGTTTGGTTTGAATAACTCGTAAACTAAAATCAAAATAATAAATAATTTTTGCATTTGATTTTTTGATTTTTCTAAGCCGAGGTATAGTTTGGTGTGATACGGTGTAGTGCACTTTAGTAGACACAATCCCCGCTCTTTTTAACTGTGATTATTCACAGTGTGCCTTACCTTCATTTTGTGAAATGAGAAGAAATGATACAAAACCCGTCTTATTACCCACATAGAGGTTATAATTACAGACGAAAGAGATTGCATGATCTAACATCATTTCCTATTGTATGCTTCTTTGAATAAGAATAAATAAATTTTAATGATCATTTTAAATAATAAGAAGTTGTTCACCTATAAGAATGGCATTCTTAATTTCTTTGCTCTATTACATATATTCATTAATTATAACAGGTGTTCAAAAACTCAATTAAATCAGGACGAAGAAAATATTGACCTACATTAGGCATACATTTTTTTCGTTTAAACAGAGTTTAAATAAAAAGATTTATTTTACATAAGTATAAAAATACATGGTTAGCTTTTAAAATAACACGATTAATATATTTATGCATGATATTATATTTAAAATAAACATTAAGGTGTCGTCACCTTACGGCTTTTAGATATATTTGTTTTGACAGAAACAACTTTATTTCGTCAACCATTAACTAATTAGATGGCATGGCTGTGCAACATTTTATCGTTCAAAATATTGCTTAGTATCGAACAATAATGAGTCTTTAAAAAGTTAAATTTTGAAAATTTATAGCAAAAATATTTGTTGAAAATTTAATTTTCAACACATTTTTACTCTCATTTTAGTCAAAACTCAGCAAGACCTTCCAAATTTTGTTTAAAGCTTAAATACATTTTAAATTACACGGTTTTATTAAAATTCACTGAAAAGTAAATCATTTATTCGCGACAGGGTCAACACTAACGTTTTGGAAATATGTCACATTATGGTCATTCGGATCATTAAAGAAATATGGTTATTTTTATGACAAAAATGACAAATACAAATACGCCTAGTGACCAGATCTCTATCTTTCACATAAGAAGTTAAATTTTATAATTGTGTACAACAGAGGTGCTAAGGAAGTTTTTTCCCAGATCACAACTCACATATACATATTGAGATTTTACTGAACACCAGTTATATGCTATATTTTTAATTTTTTTTATTAATTAAATGATCTTTAGAATTTTACCAAAAATTAGTCAGTAGAATTTATTAAACAATTCTTATTAGATTTCATTATCAAATGTATTTGTTATTAGTTGTATACAAGTCGGTACTTTTTAATTGAACAAATACATTTGAAAATAATTTTAACTTTACTTTCTTTCTCTTTCTAAATAAGAATTCGTATACATGTCATCAATATATAGTGTGTTTTCAGAAAAAAATTTTTTGTATTAAGTACTAAAATTAATTTTGATTATAATTTTCCTTTTATCTTAAAGCAAGAGAAAAAATTATATTTATATTTAAATAAAAAAGTCATGTAAATATAATAATATTTTTTGTTACTTTTAATTTTGTTGAACAAAAAATTTCTTGTTTTTGAAAAAAAAACTTCAAAAAAATTTGCCTTTTTAAAAATTATTTCAGGTATAGAATACAAAATATATTTAATTGAAATATATTACTTATGTAAATAAATAATTTAACATGAAGCATGTAAATAAAATATTTATTTTTTTGTGTCATTTCGGAAAACACATTATATAATGTAGTAGTATTACATAATTTCACAAAAAAAAATTATTGTTCTTTGAAGGAAGATCTCTTAGATATAAGGTACAAAGAATCATACATAATCCTTAAACTATCCTCTAAATCTAAACTTTCCAAAATAAAAAGTAAAGCATTCAAGCAGAAGATATGATGCTTTAAATGTCAAAACTGCATTGTGTGGAAAATATTCATCGAACTAACTTGCTCAAAATAAATAATTCAATTTTAAATTAATTCGATGAATATAGCGTAATGTAAATGTAAACACCCGTAACTAATTGCATGTAAGTGTAATATTGCTAACATATAACAGCATGGTGGATGTTTGTCGTAAGTATTTTTTAAAACAAACTGTTAGTTTGAACCATCTTCATATAATTTATTGAATCAAAATGGTTCAAAGTAGTAGAGCCAACATTATTTTTTTTTAAATATCATACTTACATTATCAATGTTCCCATTTAGGCTCATTTCAATGGCATACGGTCAGATTGGTATGATTCAAGCAGCAGCTGGATTCTTTGTCTACTTTGTAATTATGGCCGAAAATGGATTCTTACCTATGAAATTGTTTGGAATCCGTAAGCAATGGGATTCTAAGGCTGTTAATGATTTAACTGATTCCTACGGACAGGAATGGGTAAGTTATATTTAATTTAAAATATTTTGGGATAGCTTATTCCAAGGATAGCTTATCTTAAAATAAACCTTAAAACTTAAAAAGTAATGAAAATTGTTGTATGTATGCAACATTTTGTTTGTCTTATCGTACTCGTTATCAATATTTAGATCTCCTTTTACGCGAATTCACGTTAACGCCGTTGATTTTGTTTTTAATTTTAGTTATTTCTTCTAGGAAATATGTAAATACATTAAAAAGTGTGTTTTTTGTTTATCATCTGTATAATCTCACAACTCAGTAAATATAAAATATTTTAGAGAATTATACAGATTCCTATTTTAAGCAATTTTTCATGACCCCATTTACGCAATTTTTATTTACACTTTTTTTTTTAATTAAAACAACATGAACGTCCATTTGCTCAGCAGATATGGCATTTTAGTTGTAGTGTAAGACTTCGGAATGTGGGCAATATAGGTCATTATCAAGGAGGGACCTATAGTTTTTGCAGATTTATACATACAGGAAAAATCAACTTAACATTTTCAAAAGTCAAAGTTTAATTTTAAAGCTCTTAAGTGTTTATAATTCCATTTGAAGATACATATATTTTTTTTATTTCAGACCTACCGCGACAGAAAGACTCTAGAATATACTTGCCACACTGCTTTCTTCGTCTCAATTGTAGTTGTGCAATGGGCTGATTTGATCATTTGTAAAACTAGGCGTAATTCTATTGTACACCAAGGAATGCGTAATTGGGCGCTTAACTTCGGTCTCATTTTTGAAACTGCTCTTGCTGCCTTCTTATCATACACTCCAGGCATGGACAAAGGTCTACGCATGTTCCCACTTAAGTAAGTAAAATTATCATTTATAATATTAAGCAAAACTTATAACTAGTTCTTCTGTTCTTATAATATATTGCAAAAAGATTTAGTCATCGACTCCTTGATATTATGTTTTGACCATTGGATTTACAAAAAAAGATTTAAATTAAAAATAATCTTTTTCTAACGACAAATTTAAAAAAGTTTTTTTTGTAACTCATTATTTCCACGAAGGCAGTTGTAATTCAATAAAGGATAGGGTAACCAGGTATTTTGTAAATCCAACATCGCCTGCATAACATTTTTATTGCACAAAAGCAAATCTTATTGGCATAAAAAGAACATTTCCGCATTACTATTCCTTATTCTTAACACTTGGCGCTAAATCTATTTTTCAATTTAATAACTGCGAGTAATGTATACCACCGACTTCCAAGACAAAAGTGCAGATTTTTTTGCGAGTAGTAATGGCAACTGGTGATTTATAACTCTATTACAATACTCAAACAAGATTTGTCGGATCATAAAATTTTAGTTAATATTGTAACATCGACTTGTAAATTAAGTCCGTTTTACTTTCATTTACGAAGTAAACGAAAGTTTATAAATCACGAAATAATTAATCAAGAATATATTTTTTCTAAAAGTGAACCCCTATTAATACAAGTGTTGAAAATGAACTGTCAGTTATTTGTCAAAATAACATTTATTAATGTTATAATGAAATAAGCTGTCAATATACAAACTGTTTGTATGCTAATTAATACTGTTGCCTCGATTTTGTAGGCTTCAAATTTAAGGTTGCATAGTAGCACCTTCTTTAATTTCTTTCGGTAGCTCTTCAATAGATCTTTATTACCAGAATATTTTATTGTTTGGCATGTGTCAAACTAAACGTAAGCTTGATTTACTTATTCCATAATTTTTATAGGCTGCCCGATTTTTATTGAAACTTAATAGCAACTTTTTTTAAGAAATTTATTATGCCATGCCTTTATTGGTATTTATATATGTGTTAAAATGATTTTATTTTGTTCACGGCTTCACTCACTTCGCTCGTTTCCCAATCTTCCCCACTCACAAAACAGAAGAATCCTACTTTTCACATTTATGTCAAAAATAACTATTTTTTTATAAGAGTACGGCTGGCCGTTGGCCTAAAGCAAAATATTTGCCCGCGGTATAAATGAATTTGATTTGAAACGTGTGCGAGAAAATTAATAAAATATACAGTGTTTCTTGGTTTGAATTTTTTTTTATACGTTCACTCTTAAAACACAAATTAGCAAATATTTCACTAAGAAGTAAAAATTTAATTTCAAAATGTGGAAGCAGCCCTTTAGTGCAATGGTAGGTGGCTCTAAATTTTTGGTTCACAAGTCCCATTTTGTTAAAAACATAACCATATTTCATGCATCAAAATATTATACTCTGCAACTTCGTTTTGTTGAAATAACTGTGTAATGGGAATAATATCATTAAAAATGTTGCTTAGCAACGAAAATCAAAAAGTAAAATTTTGAAAAAATGATTTCATTTTTTTCCATGCAAGTGAGAGTTTAAAACACTTGTTTTTAAAATATGTACTTGCAAAAAAAATCTTAATCTAATCAATAAACAACCACTTCCGATTGGGGGATTTCAGCAAAAAAATTTGTTAAAACCTTAGGTATAAACTCCAAACTGATCAATTAAGTCGTCTGGGCTGTGGAGAGGACAAAAACGGACACCATGTTGAGAACCACTTTTTCTGAATGAGAAAAATTAAAAACAGATATTTCCGCAAAAATCTGGATTTCGAAAATTTCCATGATTACATTATCAAGGGGATAACCTCAATTTCTAGTACCTGGTAAATAAAAGTAATGACTTCACACATTTTTATAATGTACCAAATGTTAAAACCAAAAACTTCTAAAAATACATATATGTTTACAAGGTGTATATGGTAAAAAAAAGTATCAATTTCTGTATTATATATTGGTCACCGCCCTTGTCCTAGGGACTAAGTCATATTTTGTAGTATAACTGCTAAGTTACAAAAAATAGATCCATAATTCGCGGGCACTGGGTTGGCATTTTTTATTGGCAAAAAAATATTGACACTCTAGGGAATTAATTATTCATTATGTACAATTCAGTACATATAACAAAAATGAAGACAACAAATATATTTATTTACCAATACACAAACTATTCAAAAATAAAGAATATATAGAGTTATAAAGTTAACAAAAATAATTATTTATTAAAAACTTATTAGGAATAGGATCAGTAGTAAAAGATTAATGTGATTTTTGCAACTGTGATTTAGCTCTTAAGATACCATCAATATTTGCCTTTAAATTGCTCCACTCAACCAAGAACCAAGAAAAGTGCTTTTGAATGTTCCATCACTCTTGTTCGATATGCCAGCCGGATGAATAGAATACGCGTGACGTATTTGGGTGATCCCTGCCCTAGAGTCTAGAGCAGCACTTTTTAAATATTGTACCACTTGAAAAGAATCTATTTTAAAGCTACTCTTAATCCTATATTTTGGTTCAGAATCTTTAATTTTAATTTAAAATTTTAAAATATTTTAAAATATTTACAAAAAAATAAATAGAAAAATATAATTGGTTTAAGGACTTGAGGAAGAGAATATTTAAGCAGAGGTTTAAGGTAAAATACAGGAAAAACTATGATCATAGACTAGATTGTAAACTATGTCTGTATACTATCAGTAAGCTATAAAAATCAACATAAATTCAACTAAACTAACAAAATCCAAAGAAATATTCACAAAACGCAGAAACGCAACACTAGTAATAATATTAATGTTTCTATTTTATAATGAACAAAAATAAGATTTTTTTAAATAACTTAATATTTTTTGTACCACTAAGACTACATACTACTGGAACATGTATCACAGTCTTTAGTAACAAGCTCTAACACATATATACCAGCACCACAATTACATGTTAGAAGGACCTCACACTTGATAGCCATTAGTAATAAAATCCTGACAAATTCAATAACTATGATGTTCTTAAATAGTTGAATACACAAGTTAATTTTTCAGCTTAAGTATTTTGTTTTAAAATAATATTTAAAATAAAATTTTCAATATTCTTTATTGATAATTTATTTTATTTTCAGATTTGTATGGTGGTTACCAGCTTTGCCATTTATGTTGTCGATCTTCATCTATGATGAGACAAGACGCTTCTACCTGCGCCGTAACCCCGGAGGCTGGTTAGAGCAAGAGACTTACTATTAAGTGCAGCGACTGCCAACGCTCTGTGCCTGCCTCTTATTTTTTAAGAGGAAGGTGCAGTTAGTCGATAGGAAGGATTTCGTTCCAAGATACTTGTGCACTTAGTTGCACACTTTGGCTGCTTATAATCTACTATATTGTCTGCATATATAATATAAAATATATGAGTTCTATCGAATGCACAATAATAAAAACGATGTCGTTCCCTATCGATATGTTGTACAAATCCTGTTGCTAATCTAGTGAATTGCTGCTTTAATGCAGTACTATTAAGTAAAAAAAGTATAAATAAGTTACGTGCGCGAGTGACGGAGTCCCCTTCCCGTTGTTTTCCTGTTGATTTGGGCGGCCGTGGCTCGCGCACTTTTAGCCCTGTAAGTAATATAACATGAAAAAATGAAAGTAAAACAAATGTTGGTTATAATTCGGTTTTGTGACAGTCTGAATCTCAAGCAGTCGAGGTACGTTACGTTTTTAGATGCAATAGTGTTTTCATACATTCCAGTTGAAAACAGTTGCCTTAGTGCTGTCAGTCCGAGGAGGAGGGGTGACGCCGCAGGTTACTGTTTTGCCGCGTTGCCTCAGCTCCACATCTGTAGTGTCGATGTGAATGACGAGAGTAGTATTATTAGGCTTTCAACACTTAGGTTAGCTAGAGTTGTAACTGTGTTGTTATATCGTGTTAAGTGTAACCAGTCGTGCTCAATACACATGACTACTAATCACGATGGTAAACGTTCATTATTACATACCTATTTCTTTGTATATAGTTTAGTATTATAACATGCGGCGGGCGGTACCCCTTCATCTTTATATATGTACACTTCTAACTAAAAGTACATATAATGTAACAACACACCATTTTACGTACTCCGTTCATTCAGTTCAATTCGGATGGGAGCGGAGTACCGCCCTAATCTGCTTCTGTAGAGCCCTATTTTCATATACTCTGTCGCGCCCTGGTCTGAGACCATATCACCATGGTATTGTTATCTTATTGTAAATATTTTTAAGTGATCACTTAATTAATTTTTGCTTGTGTTCTTTTCACATTAATGTTTTCGTATGTAATGAAGCTGTATAAATTTGGGTTTTAATAAAAATGGATGATAGTATTAAAATTTAACCAATATATGTTTTATTCATCTGCTTATTAAGATTCATGTCTAATGTAAGATAAATTAAGTGAAATTCTCAACACTGTTCATGCTATTTATTAGTTAAGTTAATAAAAAAATATTTTTGATTCTATAGATAATGTTGTACAACAGAATTTTACAATATTTTAATAATTTTACGTATATATTAAATAAAACCCAACATTTGTACAATATAAATTGCTTTTCCGTGGATTAAATTCATCTCATTTATTTACAAATTATTTTCATTTACTAAATAAAAATAATATTTCTAATATAACCCAAAAATAAATATCCTTATTTTTTACTTATATAACAACTTATCCCATTATGCACTTTTATTTTTTAAATCATAAATTTACCTTTCTACAGCTGCTTATCTTCATTATATTTGTGCATGGTAATTTGGTTCATTGAAAGTAACAGCAATGTAAGACAAATTAAAGAGCTAATATTTAAGTTAGAAAATAATTTTATTAATGGTGTAGAACAGTGCTGTCCAACTTCTAAGGACCGCGGGCCATTTTTTCATTTGAATATCTTTATAAAAGAATAACTAATTGAAAACTCAAACTCAAAAAAATTTATTTTTGGACAGAATTCAACGTGAAATGTGTCAGCAAAATATTTCCTTTTTCTATTTTCTACAATTTGTATGTAGAAGACTATAATAACCCTGTTAAAAACTCGCAAAAGAATCTACACATGCATGCAGTTTTCTCGCCTGAGATTTCCATGCCATTCCGCGCAGGTCCGCGTACGATGTTTACTCACAACAGGGCCCGCTCTAGCTTTTACGGCGCCCCGGACAAAATGACAAATTACCGCCCCATTTAAAAAATTTATATTTATATTTTATATATAAATGAAATGGTTTTCAATTAACATAAAAACGTATATTTGGCAAGATACATGTATAATAAAATTAAGAGTCAAGTTTTTAATACTATTAGGCTGGACATTCACGATCGTTCCAAATGGAGCGGCGTGGCGCGACATCACTC